>PVKS010013264.1:0-51338 GCA_004027875.1 Aplodontia rufa | reverse complement strand
TATACCATGGAATATTACACAGCAATTAGAAACAATGACATTGCAGCCTTCGAGGGTAAATGAATGGTTATGGAAGAGATCATGATGAGTAAAATCAGCTTAACCCAGAGATCTAAGGGTCGATTGTCTCCACTCATCTGTGGAGGTGGGGACTAGACCCTGGACAATGAGAAAGTTGGTCTAGAAACATGAGTTAAATCCAGATAAGATGTAATGCTTTACAATCTAATAGTTTTTTTAGAGTTATAATGGGAAGGGGAAGGGAGGGATAAGGGAGGGTAATTGGGGGGGCACTCCTGGGGATAAATGCAATATCCAGAATATATACACATTTTATATTATTTTGTTAAAATCTTGTAAGGTTGCTCAAAAAAAAAAAAGAAAAAAAGAAAAATAAATTGTTCTAATTTCTTAAAAAAAAAGAATTCAATATATTAAATAAGTCTAGCTCAGCCATTAAAAAATCATATGACCATAGCAAAATTATGTCACCTACTAGGTTTCAGATCTTCCATCAAATTAATTGATCAGATGATTTGTACTCATTTTCAACAATACATCCCATCATTCTAATATCTACTTGGATGTTGCAGAAATATAAGTATTATTCGCTGATATCAAGGTGTCCAATTGAATAAAATGTAGGAGCAAGAGCGTGTGTTCTTTCTAGTGCTAGAACTTTTATACTTTATGTAAATTGCATCAGTGTAAAATTAGACCCTGTTTTATATCACTGTCAATCTGTTAGCTCTTCAGAGCTAACCACGAGGAGTGATGATTTTTCCATTTCAATCTATGGCAAAAGTAAACACGCTTTGGTTCCTTCTTGACTCCCCTAGAATTACGCTCATGCATTATGCCAGTGCTGCTTTAGTAAAGGTGATGTTGTTTAGCATATCACCTCTCATAAGACAAAACCAAAAACTGAGAAACAAAATGAAGTGCTTAATGGCATCACACAGGCTTACTTCAGTGCAGAACAGCTTTTTAAAAACTTGCTAGTGAAAATAATACCTTGCACTTACTTTGTATTCTGTATTTCCAGAGCTTTTGAAATCATCACTTTGTACGTAGCAACATTTTAAACACTGATGATTTGAACAAATGTTAGGCATTGTTATTAGCATTATTGTTATCTGATAACAAAGGGAAGTTTGCAGGGAGAGAATCTTTACCTTAGTGCACTAGTAAAATAACAAAGCCACAGGCAAGCTGAGGAATTTCTCCTGATCATGTGTTCTGTGAGCAAACTCATTCCTCTTTTTTTTTTTCTGTTAAATATGGAGTTACAATTAGGAGGGAATCATTGTCAAATAATCCAGAAACAAATGTATATTCACAGAGAAAGCCAGGGCTGATGCCATTCCATGGTATCCCCCTTGGATTCCCCATGGTTCCATGTTTCCCCCAATTAAACCCCCATATTAAATGGACTTCTCATGGAAGTTAGATGTTTCCCTCTGAGTTGATCCCCCATACTCCCTCCCTCTGGTCTCCTTGATATCCTTCCTATTCCTTTCCTGCCACCTTGCCCCCCCCCCACCCCCCGGTGTCTCCCAGATTCCTAGGCCAGATTCTCTCTGTTTGTGTAAAAATTCAT
Organism: Aplodontia rufa; assembly: GCA_004027875.1. Lineage (NCBI taxonomy): Eukaryota > Metazoa > Chordata > Mammalia > Rodentia > Aplodontiidae > Aplodontia > Aplodontia rufa. The sequence goes on along the minus strand of PVKS010013264.1, from coordinate 49,738 downwards.
ACATGTTGAGGTTATTATTAGCTAAGACATCTATCATAGTGCATCCGGTTGTATTCTAGCTTCCACAAATGAGAGGAAACATTCGGACCTTGAGTCTCTGAGTTTGGGATATTTCACTTAGTATAATTTTTTCCATCTCTATCCTTTTGGCTGCAAATGTCATATCGTTTTCTCTAACAGCCTAGTAGAATTCCATTGTACCAAAATTTTTGAATCCACTTGTCGAATGAGGGGCATCTGGGTTGCTTCCACAATCTAGCTATAGTAAATTGGGCTGCTATAAACATCAATGAAGCTGTACCTCTATAATAAGCTGATTCTAACTCTTTTGGGAAAATACCCAGGAGTGGGATAGCTGGGTCATAAGGCGGTTCCAGCTCTAACTTTTTGAGGAGTCTCCATACTGCTTTCCAGAGTGGCTGAACCAGTTTCCAGTCCCACCAGCAATGTGACAGTGTTCCTCTTTTCCCACAGCCCCTCCAGCATCTGTCATTGTTCCTATTCTTCATTTTTGCCACTCTGACAGGAGTGAGGTAGAATCTCAGTGAAGTTTTGACTTGCATTTCTCTTATTGCTAGTGATGTAGAGCATTTTCGCATATATTTATGGGTGTTTGGACTTCCTCTGCTGAGAAGTTTCTTTTTAGTTCCATAGTCCAATTATTGATTGGATTATTTGTGGTTTTGGTGTTTAGCTTTTTTAGCTCTTTGTATATTCTGGATGTTAGCCCTCTGTCCAAGGTGTAGCAGGCAAAGATTTTCTCCCATTCTTTAGGATCTCTCTTGACACTGTTGACTAAATCTTTAGCTGTGCAAAAGCTTTTTAGTTTAATTGCATCCCATGCATTTATTCTTGACTTTACTGCTTGTGCCATGGGCGTCTTGTCAAGGAAGGTGGTGCTGACCCCTATGTCATGTGGTGTTGACCCTACTTCTTCGAGATATTCGGAAGGATAAGCTGTCCTTGATTTAAAGGTACCCACAATTTAATAGATGATATATAAACACAACAAGTGTTTTTATTTGATGAAATAATTTAATAGATAGTGAGAAATGAAAATTATCTTTGCAAATATTTAATGGCAATATTTACCATTTTATGGAAGGAGAACGAGAGCAAGAAACATGTCACATTCATATCCCTCACTTGAAATATCAAATGAGGGCTTGCAATTTAAATGTATGAAAGTGCTGAGGAAAATAGAATTTTAGAAAGTAAATTGCATAGACATACAGAGGTATTGTGGAGGGATAGCCTCCAAAATGATATCAATAATGTGACATTTGCACACTTTGTTTTTGAACATATGAGGATCCGCACTGTCAAAGCTATTCAATTCACAAGACTAAGTCGTGCTTTTTTTCTCTTGTTAAATTCACCATCCTAAAGAAGAAAAGAATCAGAATTTCACTGCTCACTGATTTCAAGTAAAGTATGCTTACTTGTGTGTGGAAGAATACCAAACTTTTAAAAGGTTAAGGTATGCTAAGCTAGATCCTCCCAATAAGGAAAAAGAAAGAGAAATATAAGTAGATAAATATAGCATGAAGATCTTGAAATGTCCCAAAGACCTTCTAATTCCATAGAGTTAAAATATGTCACATCATAGCCAAGTCATTTCATCTCAATCAGCAAATAGAAGACATCTGCAGTATGGCATATGCTGTGATTTAGGGTATTTGTAAAATTAACCCACTTATCTTTCAGCATCCAGTAATATATTTTATTAACTACATGCAGGTGGGTGTAGAGTCTGTTATTCCACAATAGCAAAAATCTTTGCAATACCAAAATAAATCTCCTACATCTAAAACCAAAGAAGCAAACAGCTATAATTTGCTTCTCTTTATATTTTTAACAGAATCCATTTCCATGCAGATGAAGGCAAAGAAGGAAAGCAGCAGCTGTAACAACAGAAACAATAGCTAACTTCAGCCCTTAACACATGCCAGACACTGTTCTAAGTGTTTAGCATGTACTAGTGTATGGATATTCTGCATAACTCTATGAAGAAAGCATTATTATATTATTATTCCATTTTGCAGATGTGAAGATTGAGGCTCAAAGGAGGTAATAGCTATCTCAAGGTTCTATAATCATTCAGTAGTAGCACCAAGATTATAACCTAGGTCAGGTGACCCTTAACCTCAACATTTGTATAAAGGTCGGAAGGAAGCAAAGGGAGAAAGAAGGAGGAGATGGTCGAAGGAAGAAGGAAGGAAAGAAGGGGGACAAAAGAAAGACACATAGAGAGGGAGAAAGATAAATGAAGGAGAGGGAGTAGGAAATTGGGAGGGTGAAAGAGCAAAAACGTGAAAGGTAATGATTTATCTAACTCAAGTTTGAACGTGACAAACTAGTTTTCTCAATAAACAGTCATGGAATTCAACTAATAAGCTATTGAGAACGCTTTTATGAAAGCAAAGGGTGCTAACACGCTCATTTTAGAAAGTTGGAAGAGGGACGTTGTAGCAGACGTAAGAACACTATTGCCACTTAAAGACTGCATGCCAAGAGCTATAGTGTTGGATCACTTTCCCTAAAACCTGCCACTAACAAGGGAGTGATAAAATTATAAGGGGAGATTTTCTACCTTGAAACTTAAGATGTGAAAGGGAGTGCTCATTTTTCCTTTTGAGCTTAGCAGAGGAGAAGTTAAGTACAGTCTTCTTGTCTGATTCCTATTACGTCCAAAGAATAAACATAGCTTCTTTAAGGGATTCATAGCTCTGTTGCTGCCGAAGTCCTTAGCCCTGATGTTCATGCCCAGTGAGATAGCTCCAAATTACCCTCTCTAACTTATTCCCCACAATTATTTTCAGCTCAGTCAAACAGAACTATTGGTTATTTCTCAAAATTACCCACTACTTGCCTAACCAGATGCTCATTTTTTCTTCATGCAATGTCAAACTTTATCATTTCTCTAAGTCCTTGCTAAAGTGTCTCCCACCACCACTCAAACTCCCCCAGCACCTCTGCAAATGTGGCTCCTTGTTCCTCTGAGCTCCCTTCTAATGCTGTGCACATTTGCCTCACAGGCTTCACTCTCTTCTTAAGTCTCCCACCTGCAGGACTCAAGAGCTTGTTTCCTCCAAGCCAAGTGTAGCCCTCAGACAGCACCAACCCTGGTCTACCTTTACGGAACTCAGATAGTTGAAAGATTGTTTTTTTAGATAACGGACAAGAAGATTTTACATAAATGTAAATTTCCATTACCAACCTAAAACTACAAGGACATTTTCATAATTACAGGGCATATACATATACAAATATATAATGTTCACTTGTATAACATGTAAGGCCAATAAAATCATTTAAAAGAAATTTTGTATTTCCAGTGAAGTAAACTGTGCTCACCATAATGTCTACAGAGGCCTCAAACTCAATTGTCCGTGTGGTCCACAGAGAAGCAGGAAATGGGTCTTGTGTAGGACGAATGGGCAAGGATCGGGATGGAAAATGGACCATGCACACCCCTTCAGAGATGACCACCTCTCATTGGAAATGAGGTAGAAATAACTCATAGTTACTATGTGGGAATGACAGCCTGCTATGAGAGAAATTCAGATTTCGTTGTAAAATCACGCAATTTTAAATCTTGATATTTAAAAAAATTTTAATAAAATGTTGTGCAGGTAAACAAAATACATCTGTGTGCAGATTCCAGTATGGGCTCTCTAGCATGGGATGTCTGGCCTGAAACTTTGAGATAGGTGTGACAGGAAATTAAGGAGTCAGAAATCTATGACATTTGTATAAGGCACAGTGAGTCTTTCCTATAATTCTTGCTGTTAGTATTGTAGTAGGGGGGATGGAAGGACTCAAGTCAGGAGACTGGACAAGGATGAGATGCTCCCAATTTTGCCTGATCCAAACCAAGGATCTAGGAAAAGGAAGTAAAGGGGAAGTGGTACAAGAGGAGAGGCTGCACAACCTACTGGTAGACATGTTCAGGGAAGTTCGGAGTTGGAGATCACGTTGGCAGTTCCTTGTTTTCTTTTGGAAACAAAAGAACTGAAATTGAGAGAAGTAGCATACAGAGATGAAATCAAATTAGTGACTGTATTAGTTTCCTAATGCTGTTGTAATGAAGTACCACGAATTGGGTGACTTGTGCAACAGAAATGTATTGTCTCAGAGATCTGAGGCTGGAAGTCTGAAATCAAAGTTGTCAGCAGGCAGGGTACAGCCCTTCTGAGGACCTGAGGGAAGATTTCTGTTCCATGTATCTTGCCTCGCACTTGTGTTTCTTTAGCTTGTAGATGGTAGTCTCTCTGTCTCTTCCCATTGTCTTCCCTTTGTGCATGCTGTGGCTCAAGGGTATTCTCCCAAAATATTATATGCTGGAGGCTTGGGACTCAGGTGGAGCTACTGGGAGGCAGAGGAATCTTTAAGAGGTGGAAACTAGCGGAATGTCTTTAGGTCCCTGAAGACATACTCTTAGAAGGTAGTTCTGTGGAACCCCTTGAGTTCTTGTGAAAACATTGCTATAAAAGGAGCAAGCCTGGCCCCTACCATTCTTCCTGCCCCTGGTTTGAGATGTAAGCACTTGCTTGCTCCTCTATGCAGTCCTGTCATTTTTCTCTACACCATGGGGATGAGACAGGGGATGGCTCTGACCACAGAGCCAGTACTATGCCATTGGACTTTGGAGATAAATAAACCTCTTCTTCATAAGTAGCCTGGTCAGATACTACATTAAAGTGACAAAAAGCTGACAGACTACATACCTGTCTCAGAGTCCAAATTTCCCTTGTTTATACAATCACTAGTCATACTGGATTAGGGCCCATCCTAATGACCTCATCTCAAGCTGATCATCTGTAAAGACTTCTGTTCCCTAATAAGGTCACATTCACAAGTACTGGGAGTTAGGACTTCTACATCTTTTTGGGAAACACAATTCAACTCATAACAGTGATAGTGTCTACAATCTGCTCCCTCCACGGTTGGAAATCCCAATACAATATTGTGCCAGGAAAAAAGACCCAGGAATTGTGGAAGTAACACAATGCATGAGGCAAGGGAACACAGGATTGCTTTTCTACTTTGGTTTATGAAGAAAGCTAGAGATGATGACATTTTTCTCTTTAGAAATAAATAAATATATTGCTTTCTTCACTGTTGCCTGGGGAAACTCTCCTACATGTCCATGTTGTTAAGTGCTCAAACGTGGTGTGTATCCTAATGCAGATGAATAGCCTTAAGGGCCAGGCCCTGGCTGATTCTACCTGAATAAATATACTGAAGACTTCTGTGCAGATGTATACTGGCCAAAGTCACAGTGGAAAATACAGTGGAAAAGAGTGAGTTTTTGCAAGTACACAAATTACACAGTAAAGAGGTCTTCTAAAAGTGCTTCCTATAATGAATTATTGACCTTTTACTCCTCTGTTCACTCCTCAAATGTATTTGGAATCCAACCAAAATAGAAATTCCATAGTTGTAACATGCTACTGGATATTTGGAGATTACACAGGTCTTCATTAAAACATCTCTGTGTTTCTGAGGCTCTTTTGACGAATCTTGACAATGTCACTTTATTTCTCTGAACAAATTTTGCTTCTGGTGAAGTGAAGAAGTTGAAGAAGATCGCATATGAAAAGGGAAAGGGTGATCCATGGAGGACACAGCAGTAGCTATTCCTGTGGGAATCTTGACAGGCCTCACCAAAGAGTTAATATTTGAACTGATTTTGGGGGGGGGGCGGGAATGGTTAGGAATTCATTGAGAAAAAGAGAGGGAATGAGAGGGAATGAGCGTTCCAGGCAAAAGAAAAGGCATGTGCAACAGTAGAGAAGAAAGAAAAATGTCTCATTACAACAAGTAAAGACTGTTTTAATCAATTTTTCAATGCCACCAGCTCTAAGAAACTCCATCAGGGCAGCAGCAGTTGTAGGATTTTTTTTCAAAAGAAGAACTAATACCTTATCTGTAAATATCAATTTTCATATACTTCCTCTATTTCAGCAATGATGACATATAAAAAGAAAAAAAATTTGAGAATTGAAGGAAAGTTAGATGACCTGATAAATTCCTTCCAGCTCTAATATTTTATCAATTGTTAGCCTGTCAGGCTCCCAGAAACTTTGTGTTTCTGAAAATCTGAGAAAAAGATCAAAAGTCTTTATGTAGACCTCCAAATATTTATATCTATACTCCAATTATTGTGGAGGGGGGAACTAAAAAAAGAAAAAGAAAAAAAAAACTTAGAAGAGCTTCTCTAAAGAATTTGACTAGACCAGAGCAAAGCTGCTTTCCAGTGCATGTGGAGTGTGTGTGTGTGTGTGTGTGCGCTTGCGCACATGCTGGGGGAGAAGTAAACAGAACTCAGCACAAAGCTGCCAGCTAAAAGCCCTGTCTCCTCTCTCTGTCTGTTTAACCTAAAGCTAGACCTACTCTTGAACATAGAGCTCCAAACCGCTTTTTAATTGACTCATTCCTAAATATGAATGGACAATCAAGGATCATTAAATGTTGGAGGAAAGCCTAAAACAGGGAAAAGACCCAGATAAAGAAACAGAAATAGAGATAATTTGGCAAAGCTTTCAAAATTCAGGTATGGCCATGCAAGTAAACATCAACCTTGATGAGCATCTAGTAGAGAAGTAGGTTAAGAGCTGACTGCTCTTGTAATGCTTGCTCTATCCCTCCAAGTTGCTGCCATTTGCACACATGACGAGCATTCTATAGGCTATGCTTCAAGAGCCTGAGAACCTTTGGCTACTACAATCTAGGATTTATAACAGCAATAGAAAGCAACCAATCAATGCTATAAACTATAAGATGAAAGAAGGGGGTTATGTAAAAAATCATAGAAAACAGGAGTCAAAGAAGGAGATTTGGCAATGTTAATTTAGAATACCTAAAGAACCTTGAATCTGTAGGACAAAAAAAAATTGAATAGGAGAGTATTGTGATCAGGTTTTGAGGCAGGGATATTTTTACAGTATTAAGCTAAATATCCCATTATCTACTCTTTCTGCTCAGATTCCAGACTTCTAGAACAATGACTTGATAAATTTGTCTTCCTAACTAATAAAAAAAGAGGGGTTTGAGACAATGGACATGTCCAGAGGAAAGTTCCCATAATTTTGGCATTCTGATATATTCAGTATCAGTTATTTCATATTTGGTTAATACATTTATCAATTTCCTATGATCTGATCAATTCGTGTATGGGGTTAAAATAAAATTTTGGAACTCAGTGCTTGATGAACTCACAAACAAAATGTCACGTGCTTCTCCTTGCCCTGCTAAGAAGTCCTTGCCTGGCTTACCCCTCTACATTTAATGTGTATTTTTCTATCTATAATGAGTCCCAATATTGGCTGCATATTTGCATTATCTAGGGAGTTGAGAAGGGGAAATGTTGGAACTGAGTTAAATCAAGGTACACTCCAAGCATTTATAAATGTGTCACTGTATATACTATAGTCATGTACATAAAAAGTGTTCTTCATAGATAGAAGAATTATGCCACTCTACTTGGGTATTTTAGGAAAAATACAGGACCCAGAAAGAGAGGCAAAGGATCGAGGGATGGGAGGAGGGAGGCAGAGGGGATATTGACCAAATTGTATTGCTGTGCTGTGTGCATCTATGAATATGTGACAACAAATCCTATCATTATGTACAACTACAATGAACCAATTAAAAAAATTCTTATGTCCATATTAACTCTTGATATTCATGTCAACTGGATCTGTGGTAGAAACTCGGCATTGATGTACTTTAAGTACTTCTTAATTAGCCCAAAAGTAAGCAAAAGAAGAGAATTGTGGCTCTAAGGTAAATCGTTGCAGATTGGGAGTTTAAACTAATACTCAGCTGCTGACAGCTCAGTATGGATTGCACCATCCATGTTCACATCAATGTTATCTTACTGGTATTTGTTAGACTTGTTGGTGCTCCGTGATCAGACAATACCAATGGAGGAAAATTATGAACAAAAAGGTTACTACTCAACAGATTAAAGACTTTTTTGATACTTAGAGTGGATTGGATTATAAGCTTCTAACCTTGGAAGACTTTGAGATGGGGCAAAATTCAATACCTATTTTTCTGTGGACTGCTTGGAAGGAGATCCAAAAGTGGGTAATACGTAATTTTTGTTTCCAGTGAGTCTTCAATCTAAGTTTGCTTTTCTTCCTAAGCTTACGCAACTAATACATCAATTTTTTTTAATATTTTTTATCAGACTAATAATAAAATTCAGAACTGGATAGTAGTACTTTGTGCTTTTTCCTGGATTTCACTTTTATCTGAAAATTCACTTTAGCATTTGATGCTTTATCTGCCTCTTACTGATTACAGAACCTTAGGCAACTTAGCCACTGTAAAATTCAGTTTATTCATCTTTAAGAAGTGTACCTGTCTCAGTCTCCTCAGGTTGCCATGGCAAAATTCCATAAGCTGAGTAACTCATAAGCAACGCAAATTTGTTTTTCATAGATCCAGAGGCTGGGAAGACTAGAATCAAGGTGCTGCCAGATTCTTCAGTGTTTTGTGAGGCCTTGCTTTCTGGTTCATGGGTGCTCTTATGCTGTGTCTTATGTGGTGGGAAGGAGCATAGCAACTCTCTGAGGACTCATTTAGAAAAGTACCAATATCATCTATGAGGACTCTGTCCTCACGATTTCATCACTTCTCATTGGCCCCAATCTCCAACAACATTGCAGTGGGCGTTAGGTTTTCAAAGTGTGAATATTAGATGGACATAACATTTATACCACAACAGTTCATAATAGTGGAAGTGCTTACTTTCAAATGATTCTTGCAAATATTAAATGAACTTATGCATGTAATGTTCTTAGCACTAAGCCTAGCTGGAAGAAAGTGCTTAGCAAATGTTTCCTATTATATACTGACTCTCAAAACAATATATTCAAGACACAATCTATGATCTCTTTTCTTTCTGCTCTTGTTATAATTTAAAGAAACTTCCCTAACTCCCTGGCAAGAACTTGATTGATAGTTTGTGGAGTAAACATATTTTTGTGCATCTTAAAGGATATATGGAAAGTTAGAAACACCTTACATGTGAAATCATACTGTCAATCTAGTTACAAGTGCCAATAAGGTAGACATCCAATGCACATTTTATAATCAGCTGTTTCATTTTCTTCTTATTCATGTTTGTGCTCTTCATTCTCTCAGAGCAGCTGTATAATTCAAAGATTAGAATTACCTTATTATGGATGAGCATAGTGAAAATGAAACACATGTATGAAAATAACAGGATCTTGTATTAGGAAATGATTACAACACAGAGCAGCAACAGCAATTTTGTACTCACTTGTCTTGATGAAACCCATTTTTGTTTTATAAATCATTAGATATTTTCCAACTCTGCAGTATAATGTAAATTGATGTTTTCCTTCACAAAGTGCTAGTTAAAGTAAAATTCTGATGACAATTATAATTGTAAATTGATCATAAGCTTTGAAATACCAAATGCAAATAAAGTGGCTCAAAGCATAGGACATCTGGAAGAGCCCAGCAATGCAACTTCCTAGTATTTTCTGCAGTGCAAAGTGTTCTGGTTGGGTAAACAGATTAACCTTTCTGGATGCTATTCGCACATTTGGTTCAAATCCACAGGGGAAAGCACCTTTCAGAACTTGTGAATTCTAAATGCAAATCCCAATTGTGTCTCAAAAATGCAACACTGAAGGAGAAAAGGAACTAAAAAGAACTTGGCCCCTTCAGATGTTGCCACAACCACTACAGACAAAGTTCAGTCCCATCACACTGCTCCAGGACAGCACTAGATTTGGAAGTGGAAGTTCTGTTCTGCTATTTGCTTAAAGTTGTATCTTGGGGAAAGTTACCATCTTTCTCTAAGCCAGTTTCCTTTTTTGTAAAGTGGGGAGGATCCTACTTCCTTCACAGAGTAGCTATGGGATTTACTGGTTTATGGGTAAGTAGCCCTGTATAAACTCAAAAACACTTCAAAATAATTATTAAATATAAGGTGTGGATGCACTGATACTAGAGGAACAGGAAGAAAACACAAGCAACAGTAGAGACAAAGGAGCCTGATCTTATGTAACCATCAGGCAGCATTAACAGCAGAGGATCCTACAAACTTTGGGCTGCCCTCACTGCCTTCTCTATAATTGTCCTTGTGGTTATGTCAATTAAATGAGAACCTATATAAAGCATCTGGCTCACAGTAGGCCCTTCTGGGAGCTGCCTCAGTCACTACAGGCAAACAGCAGTCATTGCACTGCTCAGGGCAGCACTAGGTTTGGAAGTGGAAGTCCCAGTTTGTGAATTTGATTGTTTAGTTTTGATTGCTAACTTAAGATATTTTTTTAATATCTGGATTTCTGTGGTTACTTAATCCAAGGGCTATTTGTCACTGCTCCTCATCAAAAGGGCGGAAAAGGCATAATTCTGCCCTCACTGAAGTCAGGGGTAAAATAGATATGCAATAAACAATTTCTCCAGAAATATACTTAGAAGTTGCAATAAATTGTTCTGAATATAAAGAACAAAAGGAAGTAACAGAAGAATATCCAACTGGAAAGAGGTAGGAAAATGTCTACCTTATTAGTATTTTTACTTTTCAGTCATGTCTCCCTTTTCTTCACAAATGCTCCTAAGTTTGACTTGGCTAATTATAATTTTTTAAAAATCTTATGAGCATCTCACCTGTCTGATTCTTTGCCTATAATAAGTTCTCAATGTATATCAGTTGATCTGCTTGTTGTATGTGTTACCCTTTGGTCACTCTGTTTTACATTCACCATTACATAAAATGCAAAGTTTCTCTAAAACAGCAAAATCCTAGATTCACTTATATTTAGAAAGTGTGGGTTTCCAACATGGAAGGTTTAGTTCTACCAAAGATACTGGGATTAATCATTATTAGGAAACAGTGATTGTAGCAAACTGACATTGTTCTCTTTTGTCAAGAAATTATATCCAGGGAATATAAAAAATATCCAGTCATAAATCAGTCCAACTGGATGAATCTCAATGATCATGCCAGCGAGGAATCTGAAATCAAACAGGGGACATATCTTTCTTCTCTAAGCTACATGCAATCACACTTACAAACATTTCCATGACACAAGCAAGGCTCCAGACCATGGTGAATCTGTGTTTTACATGCTTTCTAGGTAGGTTAGTCTGATAGAGGCTAAAGTCTGATAATTACTATTTTTTTAAAGAGAGAGAGGGACAATGAGAGAGAGAGAGAAAGCAAGAATCAATTTTACTTAGTTTTTCATGTGGCTTTTGTTGTTCCAACACTTGTGTACGTGCTGCTGGGGTTTGAACCCACGGCCTCACACATGCCAGGCAAGCACCTCAAACGCTGAGCCACTGCTTCAGCCCTGATAATTACTTATTTTTTTCTTTAAGAAAGAGGGGCCAGTGAGAGAGAGAGAGAGAGAGAGAGAGAAGCAATTTTTATTTAGTTTTTCATGTTACCCTCATTCCTGACACTTTGTTGTGTACGTGGTGCTGGGGTTCAAACCCGTGTACTCGCATATGCCAGGCAAGCACTATAACCACTGAGCCACTGCTCTAGCCCCCAATAATTACTATTTTAAGGTACCATGCTAATACCAAATAAATGAGACAGAATAAATGTTGCCAGGAACATCTGATAGGGGGAAACAAAGGACTACTGCTTAATGGATGAGGGATTTCAATTTGGGAAGTTAAAATTTTCTGGAGATGGTTGGTGATGATGGTTGCACAGCAAAGCACTCAAGTCCACTGAACAATATACTCCACAAAGAGTTAAAATAGTAAATTTTGTGTTGTAGGTGAATATTTTACTACAATAAAGAGAAACAGCTTAGAAAATAACTGTTAATTTTATTAGTTATTCTTGGTATTTAGATATTTTATGCTAATAATCTGGTGTGCCTTAAATGTGTAATTCATTTAGCATTGTCTCATCATTTTCCTATAAGTAAACACATGATAAATTGATAACTTTTTATCAGATAACTTAATCCTCATGATAACCTCACATTGGCTTCATAAGTATTGTACAATAAGCTTCAATCCTTCCCAAATTGGTCCAATTAGTCTGCTTGTGACTTATGCAAACAGCTTGTTCAAAGCATATACAGTATCCTAGACAGTTTCTAAGAAGATAGGCAAGACAACCATTGTTGCATAAGTAGTGGTGACAGTAGTAATGGTCATCACCATCCTAGTTACAGTAGAAATAGGTGAAAATTAAGTTGGGTGCTTCACATGCTAAGTATATTGTTTTACTTGGTTTGTGTCATTTCTCACTCTTCTATTTTTTCAGATAATCATAATAGATAGACATTATAATTCTCTTGCAAGCCTCAGGGAAGTTGAATAACAGTCCCAAGTGTACCCAGTTGGTATTGTGTAGGTAACATGAAAGTGCAAATGACTGGACTTCAGAGCATGCTTTTAATCATTAACCTTTCCTGCCCTCTCCATTCTCTGCCATGTGTGTTTTTGTACATTATCTCACACCATCACAGTGACAGACTGGTTTAGTGATAGACACTACTTGTGGAGACTGTTCAACCATTATCCTCTTCTACTTTCTCTAAGGGTAGATGGACACCTGCAGTTAGAGATGGCTACTGGAAGTTTCCCAATCTAGTTAAGGCTGCCTAGCTTAGAGCAAGGAGCTCCCAGTTCCTGCAAACATCTTCACATCACCTTTCTGTACTTAGAAAAATAGGACAGAAAATATTATTTTACTATATTCTTTAGCTATGATTTCCTCAAACTCTCAATTTCAGCTTGTTATTGAATGCTGAGGTTTAAGTGACGATTTAAAATCAGCGTCCTATTCACCAGCATAGTCCTGAATTTACGAAGGCTTCCATATTATTTGCTAGAGTGATAAGATGTATGTGGTACCTAAACCCTGCTGTAGTGCTAGAGATTTATATATTAAGGTTGATTTTTCAATTGGAAAGTGTTGATAGTGAATTACTTCATTTTTTTGCATCCATACAAATCAGAAACTTCAATTTGAGAATATTGCACAGAAATGAACAGTCAACTGGATATTATTTTAAGAATTCCATCTGGGCGCGGTGGTGGATGCTGGTAATCCCAGCGGCTCAGGAAGTTAAGGCAAGAGAATTCCAAGTTCAAAGCCAGCCTCAGCAATTTAGCATGAGGTCCTGAGCAACTTAACGAGAGCCTATCTCAAAAGAGAAAAAAACAAAAAACAACAACAACAACAAAAAATGGGTTGGTGATGTGGCTCAGTGGTTAAGTGCCTCTGAATTCAATCCCTGGGCAAAGGAAAAAACAAACAAACAAACAAACAAACAAAAAAACCAATAGAGCTCAACAGATTCTACTCATGATATCCTAATAAGAAAGCGTACTACAAAAATTCTAGCAATTTTAATCCAGCTTTTTAACTTCACCTATAGAACTACTGTTCTGCTCGCTCCAAGAATTATCTCATTATCATCAATGACACTTTTTTATTTTCATATGTAATTTGATAAAACAAATTCTTTTTTTTTTTTTAAGAAAGAAAGAGGGGACAGTGAGAGAGAGAGAGAGAGAGAAGCAATTTTTATTTAGTTTTTCATGTGACTTTAATTCCTCAAACACTTCGTTGTGTATGTGGTGCTGGGGTTTGAACTCGCATACTCGTGCATGCCAGGCAAGCACAGTAACCGCCAAGCCACCGGTACAGCCCCTGATAATACAAATTCTAAGAAACAAAAAGAATTTTAAAAAGTTACCCAGGACATTCTAAAACAATTTCACAGATCCTATGTCCTAATTCAAGGCATTAATTGCCTCATCTCTTAATGACCACATACAATAATTAGCAAGAAATAGTCAAATATCTTGATTTCATTTAATACCGACTTCATCCCTCCATCCTCCATCAGCACTTCAGTGAAGATATTGGGCAGAAAAAAATGGTTAAGAATATAATGGAATGAGGCCAATGGTATGGGTACAGGAACTTTCTATATGACAAATAGTTTAGATAATAACCATTAACAAATATATATTGACACCATAAAGTCATTGATAAAAGACAAAATGAATGAGCATTTATTTCTCTGATGATTAGTGATCCTAAGCATTTATTCACATATCTGTTGGCCATTTGTATGTCATCTTTTGAGAAATGTCTTTTTATATAGGTCATTTGCCCATTTTAAAAATCAGGGTTTTTGATTGTTTTTGTTTCTACTGTTGTTTGATTTCCTTACACATTTTGAATAATAACCTCTTCAAAGATCTATGGTTCACAAATACACTCTCCCACTTTCTATTTTTGCTTTCACTCCATTGATGGTCGCCTTGCTGGGCTTAGCTTGTTGATTTGGCGCAATCCCATTTGTCTAGCATTGCATTGGCTGCCTATGCTTTTTGGGTCAAAATCAAAACATCTTGCTCAGAGCAATATCCTGAAGTGTTTCCCCTGTTTTCTTCTAGTAGTTTTAGCTTCAGGTCTTATTTTTAATTCTTTAATCCCTTTGGATGAACTTAGAGGACACTATGTTAAGTGAAATGAGCCAGGCACAGAAAGACAAACAGTGCATGATCCCACTTATATGTGGAATCTGAAATATTCAAATTCATAAAAGCAGAGAGTAGAATGATGGTTACCAGGGGCTGCTGTAGTGGTGGTTGGAAGTAGAGCAGAGGGATTGGAGAGAAGTGATCAAAGGTTAGAAAATTTCAGTTAGACAAGTGGAGTAAATTCACAAGATCTATTGCACAACACGGTGACTATCATTAATAACAAAATATACTAGAAAATTACTAAGAGAATAGATTGCAGATGTTCTCTACACACAAAAATGTTAAGTATGTGATATAATAGAAACATATCAGAACATACTGTATGTCATAAACATATACAATTTTTGTCATTTTAAAAGAAAATGAGGAGTGAAAATGGTTCTTTTTTAAAAAGTCCAAATGAAATGTCTTCACTCTAGTTTCACCATAATGTATAGAGATTTGTTGTTGCAAATGTTTTACATTGACATTTATGTCACAGCAATAAGAGCTGCAAAACAACTTTTATTGTCTTGGGTTGATGCTTGAGTATAAACTGAGATTGATCATATTTTCACCTAGTAGCTTAAAATAGTTTTGTATTCTACAGTAGCCAATTTGTCTTTAGAAAGTCTTGCTTTATCTCTCTCATAAAAGGTTTAGAATCATAAAAGCTCCTGAAGGAAAAACACTAGAAAATAACTTGGTGCTCTGCCTGGAAATGAATATATCCGCATGACAATGTCATTTCCTGTAGTAAGGAGGCTAATAAATAAAAAGTCTTTTTGTCATCATGCTGGACTTACCATGAAAAATCCAGTGGGAAGGCAGGTATATATTTTTTGTCATTTTCTTAATTATATGAACAACTGAACATTTTTTTCTAAGTGTAAAAACCAAAATAGCTTTTACATTCATCATACGTGGTAATTTCTAATAAATAGGGAGAAACGGGTTGACATCTTCAACCCAAGTTCTTCACTGTGCTTTTCTCATTTCAGGTACATATTGAAAATAATGAGGGGCTAGAGTGGTGGCTCAGTGGTTACGGCATTTGCCTGGCATGCAAGAGTACATGGGTTCAAACCCCAGCACCACATACACAACTAAGTGTCAGAGCCAACAAAAGCCATATGAAAAACTCAATAAAAATTGATTTTCTCTCTCTGTCTCTCTCTTTCTCTCACTGTCCTTCTCTCTAAAAAAATTAAAAATAATTTAAAGAAATAAAAAGAAAATAATGAATGATGCCTCTCAACCCTAATTTAATTTGGATATAGTTGGTATGTTTTCATGGTTTCACAGTTGGTTATCACTCTCTGTTTCCTGGAAAGTAATGGAGCTTTAATACAAACAGATTTGGTAAGAAAAACTGAACTTCACTTAGAGACCACATGGAAGCCCAGAAAGCTTTAATAGACTTCACAGTGGAAAAATTATCTATGCCTAATTCTTTGCAAATAATGGTGATCATACCAACTTAATGTTTTTGAATTGTAGTATATTATACTATTCCCATTTATTTGTGTACTACACTAAAGATAAGAAATAAAGTAAAAAGTTTGCCACAATATTCCCTAAAGCAACCAAGCTTCCTTTGAGAACTGTATCATGCTAAATCAATGTCTACCATGTCATTTTCAATATGTATGGAAATATATTCAACTTCATTAAAAGGGGAACTCAATGGGAGATATTCTGGCTCTATATCAGGAATTTAAGACACAAAATAGAAAGCAGAGTAAGAAACAATTTTCTGATGCAAGACAAAGGACAAACCTTCTAAAGTTCCAACCCTTTGGAAATATCCATTTATGAAAGTCTTATCTCAAGCCCGTGAGCTTCCTAAAGGTACAATGGACAAGGATGGAACAATGTGAAGAAGTTTACTCACATGAGGCAGGATTTCTCTTACTTCATTATTCTCAATACTATCAATAACTCACTTTAAATTTTAGGTGAAAAGTCATTTTGATTCTTTGACAGCAGATGCCAGTTTTTAGCCAAATCAACAATTTACAAATTTGCAAATATTACAAATACTGTGGAGTCTTCCAATTAATCTAAATACTATTAGGGAGGCAAAGAGATTATTACTGCTAATAATAAGCTTTAGTTGGTTGTAGAATCTAATGTTTTCACAAAGAATCATAGAATTCATCCTTTTATAATTCCTGAAAAGCAGACTGTGTTGTATTTTCTGGCATATCTACCTCTAAGAGAAAAGAAGTTACTATTGGAATAATATTTAAGGCATAATATCTAAAGTATTTGGAATCAAAGAAGCTGAATGAGTTATAATTGGACGGGGGTTTCAGATTTCTTTTCCCAGCTATTATTAACTTCATGTCTTTGAAAATGTCATGTTCTGACTCAGGAAAATGTATCCTATTTTTTTTTAAATCTGTGAAATGCAGAAGTGAATCTAAGTGATCATGGAGATCCTTTCTATTTCTGTTTGCTTTACTTTATTAAATAAATATGGAAGTCAAATAAAAATATAAGAAAAGAGATATATTTTGAAAGAATTTTAGCATTTGGCACCTATTAGGATTTTATAATAAAACTAGTGATGTTTTTCTAAGTCCAAAATTCATGATTTTTAAAAGGTCTTATGGCAACTTTCCAAAACATTGAAGTCACTAGCAGCTTCTAACATTAGTGACTAACTCATGGAAAAGTTAATCCCAATATTTCTATGTGCTGCTGGGACAGTAATTTCTGACTTACAGATTTAATTTATCCGGGCCTAGTAATATTTTCATAGCATTTCAAAATAAAGAATATTAGTTGGACACATTTATTATCTCTGAAAATATGATGATGAAATGCCATATTCAAAGCAGAGAACTAGTTCAATGCAGAAACCTTTTTATTAAAACACAGACAAAAGGAACTCTAAAAGATCTCGATACATAAAACTACTGATGCTTATTCAAATTAATTATTAAAATCAAAGGGAAAAACATCTTAGAGTTTAGCTTAGTCACAACTAGGTACTAATAAATGTTTTAAGCACCTTGATTTACCAATAATGGCTTTTGGGGTATGAAAAATTAAGCTCAACACATGGAATACCTTCCTCACAAATAACAGTAGGATTTGAATTATCTTGATGACCCCAAACACAGCCTGTCATCAGTGGGAAAGCTCATCAAGCTACTGTTCATTCAGGCTAAACTTGAGCAATCAGACAGCATTAACAGAAAATAAAGCATTTATTTCTATCCATTCATTGATTAAGCTAATATTTAAGCAGTTGCCTGAATTAAGCACTGTTCTAGGACTCACTGATGCTTTGATGAACACAGGTCAAAATCCTCCTACACAGCATACTTTGAAGAAGAGGGAAAGGAGAATAATATAGATGATAGATAGGTAGGTAGATAGATAGATAGACAGATAGAAAAAATGGCTGATGAAAAAAGTTATGAAGAAAAAATATATCAGAGTGAAGGAGTAAAGTGTAAAGCTGTAGTCCTGGGAAGACCTCTTGGATGAAGTGACATTTAAGCAAGAGCTTGAATGAAGTAAGAAGGAAAGTGGGAGATTATGTGGGTGAAACATACTACAGGGTGAGGAAACATCCCAAGCAGAGTAGGCAATCTTTTCTGATTGCATCAGTGAAGAATAAAATTATGAGGTGGTTTCTCCATGAGGACAGAGCCCACCACATCTCAAGTCTGCATTTCCTAGCATCCACCACAACATATTGCACATGGTGGGTGCCAATATGTACTTGGGCCTGGGATAAATGGACTTTAATCCACGTCTTGCTTACTTAAGTATTTAAGAAAAGAAAAGAAAAAGGATATCAACAATGGATTTCCATTTTTATCAGTTTCCTGAATATCAACTATGTGTCCAGCACTGTCAAAATAGAAAACAAATTCATCTGCTGATTTCAGATGCATTTTTACTGTTAAAATCACAATAACGTAGATCACTAAAAATATTTCTCCAGACTAATTGAAATTTTGTACTCCTTGATCAATAGTTTCCTTTTCCTCATCCCTCCATTCCATCCTTGGTCTTCTATTTCTATGCATTGCTTTTAATTAAAAAGTAAAAGAATTACAAAAATCATAATAGCATAAAGAAAGAGGCAAAGAACATTAAATGGCATCCATTAATTTATTACTTCACATTTTTAAAGATTTTCACCAAGCCAGGAACAAAAGATCTGACTATTAGATTTTGTTTTAGATTTCACTGGGTATGTATTATGGGTATTCTATTATTCTTATGTCCAGGTGTGTGCGTGTGTATGATTTAACAGAAGGCACAATATGTTTTTATAGGGTCTTAATGAAAGCTAAAAATGCACTACTGAAATTTAGTTAAGTAGAGCCATTTATGGGAGAGTTAATGAAAATTGTTCTAATTAAAATGTATTAAACGCTCTAATTTGGTATAGAAATAAAACATTAAAAATTTAGAAATGGGCATTTTCATTATAGTCCATAGATTTCTTTTCTTGAATGTTAATGTGTTGATATTCTTAACTGGATTTTTCTTGGCACCTAGCGAACAAAATATCAAAACTGACCTCTTGAAGAACCACCAAAGGTGCCGACATTTTGAACTACTGATGAAAAGGAAAAAACTTGCACTATATATGTAATAGGTTTGGATTTCAAAGATGATATTTTATTTCAAAGTTATTTCTTCTAGCAATGATGGAATACTGAAATGGATTATCCCTCCTATCCCATATGACTAGATTACTAGACAGAATCAATGAAACAACTGACTATGCTTGCTGAGAGAAGGTAAGAGAGCTTTCAGTGAATGCCCAGTGTAGGATCTGAAGACAGCTGCTAGTTTGTAGTTCAGAGAGAGGAACTCAGAGAATAGCATTTAGCTGACTTCAGAAAGGGATCAAAGTTTAGGGAAGGCAAGGGGGCTAGAGGTTGCAAGACAGAATGCCAGACATGGGAGAGCTACATTGACAGTGACTTCTAGGAATCTGCTAGGGGTCTCCTTGAGTCTGGCTGAACACTGATATGCAATTGTATGACAGGAAACTACCCATGGGTGAAGAATCTCAATTTGAACAACTTTCAGAGCTAATGTAGAGCAACACACTAGCTGGTGTGGTTGCATGGAACATCAATAAAAATCATCACATAGTTATCACTCATAATAGTACAGATCAGTTAGCCCTAGATTATTGATTACTATGAACCTGCTCCAACCAAGTTTAAAAGCATGCTTCAGAAGAAGAATCAAATTGATTCCAAGGAGCCCAACTATATCTGAACAAAATCCATCAGTATTTTTTAAAACATAAAATTAAATCCAGCAGCAAAATATATAAAGTTTAAAATGTCCAACAGAAAAATAGTAAAATAAAATCAGTAAGCAACAGAAAATAAGCAAATTAAAAACAGAAATAGCAAAGATAATAGAACTTACAGATAAGGATCTCTAGAAAATGCTACTGAAATATATTCCATTTGCTTAAGAAGGTAGAGGTAAAAACAGAGAAGGAAAAATGAATGGAATAAAACAAAGGGCAAATGGGAAATTTAGAGATAAAATGAAAATATCTAAAATGAAAAATGGAATGTATTCTATTGCAACAGATTTAAGCACTGTAGAAGAAAATATAGTGGTCTCACGGACAGGACAAAACCCTAATATTTACAACATTTATAAAGAACTCTACTCTTTTGACTCAGTAGACAAATTAAATGAAAAGGGGTAGGGGCCAAGAATTTGAATGACACTGTTCACCAAACAAGAAATATGAATGGCAAACATCTGAAAAGATTCTCAACATTATTAGTCACAAGGAAAACAAACTACAATTATCACAATGATATAGACATACACCTAAATGGCGGAAATTAAACAAGACCCACAATATCTGGTTGATGAAAATGTGGAGGGACTGAAATTCTCATTCATTACTAGTGGGGATGTCAAGTGCTTCAATCACTTTGGAAAAAATCTTGTTAATTTCTTCTAAAGTTGAACATGTATTTATCATACACCCTGTAATCCCATTTTGATATATTTATCCAATAGAAAAGAAATCATAGGTCCATGCAAAGACTTATACTGACATGTTCATACCAGCTTAAGAATAATCAAAAATTGGACACAAGCCAATGTCCATCAGCAGAGAGGCAGGAAAACAACTTGTGGAATATTCATCTGTAGATAACCACCCAACGATAAAGGAACAAGCTGCTGATTCCTAAAGCATGGATGAATCTCAAAAGAATTATGATAAAAGAAAGAAACCAGATACAGAAGATTACATACTGCTTATTCTAGAAAAGGCAAAGCTACAGTGATAGAAAGAACATCTGTGATTTCCAAGAGTTAGGGTGGGGGAAGGAGATTGACTGCAAAGGGACAAGAGGGACACTTTTAGAAGTGATGGCAGTGTGCTGCATAAGCATTGTCCAACAGAAATACAGTGGCAGTCACACATGCAATTTAAACACTTCACAAGCCACATTATAGAAGTGGAAACAAATAAAATTATTTTTTAACAATAATATGTTTTACTTAATATATAAAAATATGTGAGGATAAAGTGACATGAATTATTAATGAAAGAGCTTTTACCCTCAGCTTTTGAGATCCAGTGCGCACTTTGTATTTATCCTGTACCTAGCTCCATGGACGCTGGTGAGGAGGCACAGTGATAAGCAGCCTTTCAAGCAGTCTTGATCACATTACAGTAGTGGTTATGTACCCGTGAGTATTTGTAACTCACGGGTACATAACTCAGAGGATTGTACACACAAGTTGGTACAGTTTATTGTATGTAAAGTATCTTTTAACAAAGCAAATTTTTAAAAAACACAAAGTGGTTGATTTATGAGTTTGCTAATATGAAGATCTTTCCTCACACATTTGAAGGCAAAGCCCAAGGACACAGAAGCACTATAAAAACAAGTAACAAGGGGTTGGGGATTTAGCTCAGTGGCAGGGCACGTGAAACAAATCCCTGTGTGAAGATTTTATAATCTCACTGGGAAAGCAAGAGTGATACCTATTCTAATACACAGCAAAAGATATTACATATAATATAGAAGTAGCATGGTCTAAACTAAAAATGAGGTAAATAAGAGCTAGGAAATGATATCCAGATTCTAAGCTAGAATAACAAGAGACATTCAGAGAAACGTAGCAGGGTATTTTTCTACGAATCTTGTCACTACTAAATTCTTTGTGTGATTCAATGCAACAATTACTGTACACAGGAAACCTGATTTGTATCTCAGATATCCCATGATTGGCTGTGGGATAAAATTCTTAGTTTCCTCTCTAGAATTGGATTTAAGCCAAGGGTCTTCTAGTTTCTTTCTTTCTTTCTTATTTATTTCTTTTTAAGAGAGAGGGACAGTGAGAGAGAAAGACAGAATCAATTTTATTCAGTTTTTCATGGACTTTCGTTGCTCAGACCCTTCATTGTGTATGTGGTGCTGGGGTTTGAACCCGTGTACTCACGCATGCAAGGCAAGTGCCATAACCACTGAGCCACCGCTCCAGCCCCTTCTATTTTTGTTATATTATAAACATGGGAAAGATAAATACCTGCCTTGCCATGAGGTTTTAGAATTAAATATCTACAAAACATCTTCTATAAAATCATCATCAGCAAATACTTTTTCTCCTTCTACCTCTTATTAAGCTCTTTGCCTAGTTCTGAGCCTTAGGCTTCCAGTCTCCACGGCTGGATTATTGATGCAGCTATTTGACCTTCACCCTTCTCTGAGTTGGACCCCTAGTCCATTAGCACAGTCTAAATGATTCGTTGAAACCCTACCTATCAAATAAAACCAACTCTTCAAGGGATTCTTCTGGACCCTCTGGAATCTGCTCTCATTCTGTGCTTACCCCACACTCTGAACTCCAGACTCACTGTACTTTTTTTGTTCCTCTAGAGTCTCTCCGGTCCTTTGTACATGCTCACCCCTCTCTGTGTGTACTGTCTCCACCCATCTTTTTTTCCAGTTATGCCTACTCAACCCTCTCTCTGCTTGAATGTTACTTCCTATAAGAAACTATCCCTAACAACCAACCTCCAAATTAAAGCAATCCTCCTTGCTAAACTCCTTGAACAATTATCTTATCTTTATAGAATTGAGCAAGGTTGTCATTTTACTTTGTTCATCCTATTATTTAATTAAATTATAATTCATGATAACTTTATTTTCAAGCTCCTTGAAGCAGGAATGATATTCAATTTTGTTTACTTTGTACTTGGAGCATTTAGCACAATGCCCAACACCTTGTAGATCCATCATAAATACTTGAATAATATGCAGAGAAATACCATCGACTCAAATGTTAAAATTCTTATGTACATATACAGAATTCATAATATTTTCT
This sequence comes from Aplodontia rufa, assembly GCA_004027875.1. Lineage (NCBI taxonomy): Eukaryota > Metazoa > Chordata > Mammalia > Rodentia > Aplodontiidae > Aplodontia > Aplodontia rufa. Next base: position 26,884 of record PVKS010013264.1, on the reverse strand, counting down.
CTTTTTTCAAATTGCACATGTTAACTTGACAATTCCCACATAAACCCTTGATTTTCACTTGAAAAATTAAAGAGGCAATATAGATCCCTGGTTAGTCATTAATTCGATCATTCATATATATCACCATCCTATGGCGGGCATTAAAGATGCATAGTCTGCATAGGACAAATTCCACTATTAATTGTGTACACTTTCATTTTCTTCTTCTATTGGAACATGTGGATTTTAGATACGTCACCAGAGGACAGAGTTACCCAATATAGTTTTTAATTAGAAAATAAAGCAAGTATGTAAAAGTAGTTAATTATTGCTGTTCATGCTGGGGCTAAAAATTTGTTGATCAGTGTAAGTTAACAGATAAAAAATTAACAAATAAAGTTAACAAATAAAAATTGTACATTTTTATCATGCATAATGTGTTGTTTTGAAATACATGTTGTGGAATGGCTAAGTCAAATAATTAACATATGCATTGCATTATTTCATATAAATATTTTTATAGTGAAAATATCTAAAATCTATTCTTTCAGTACTTTTCAAGTATGTAATAGTACATTTTTATTAACTGTAGTCACCAGGTTGTACAATGGGTCTCTAACTCGTTCTTCTTATCTTCTGAAAATTGATCCTTTGACCAACGTTTCTCGAATCCCTCCACCTCTCGGGCCCTGGTAAGCACCCTTCTACTTTCTACTTGTAAAGTTTTCAACTTTATATTTCACATGAGTGACATCATGCTGCATTTGCCTTTCTGTGCCTGGCTTATTTCACTTAACATAATATCCTCCAGATTCATCTACATTGTCACAAATGAGAGAACATTTTTTCCTTTTTAAGGCTGAATGTTGTTTATATATAATATTTTTTCTTTATTCATTGATGGACACGTAAGTTGCTTCTATATTAGCTATTGTGAACAATGCTTCAGTAAACATGGGAGTGTGGATGTCTTTTCAACCTACTGATTTCATTTCCTTTGAATATGTACTCAGTAGTGGGCTTGCTGGATCATAATTATGATAGTTCTAGTTGTAGTTTTTTGAAGAAACTCCATAGTGTTTCTCATAATGACAATGCTAATTTATATTCCCAACAACAGTGGACTGGGGTTTCCTTTTCTCCGGGTTTTCTCCAATGTTGGTCATCTTTTGTCTTTTTGATAATAGCTATTCTAACAAGTGTGAAGTGATATTTCATTGTTTAATTTGTATTTCTCTAATTAGTGATGTTTAGCAATTTTCACATATCTCTTAGACATTTTATATCCTTTGAGAAATATCTATTTATCTTCTTTACCAATTTTAAAATAGGGTTGTTTTCTTACTATGAATTTGAGTTCCATATGTATTTTTGACATTAACCCTTTATCACATATATGGTTTAAAGATACTTTGTCTCACTCCATTTGTTGTCTCTTCACTCTGTTTTTTTCAAAATATGTACTGTACAAAAGCTTTTTAGTTTGATGCAATTCCAGTTGTCTGTTTTGACTTTTGTTGCTTGTGTGCATTGGTCATAGCCAAAGAATCGCTGTCCATCAAAATTTTATTTTATGTTTTCTTCTAGTTAGTTTTATAGCTTCAGGTCTTACATGTAAGTAACCCATTCTGAATTTTGTATAGATAGTGAGATAAGGATCTAATTTTATTGTTCTACATGTGAATATCTTTTTTCTATTGTTCTCCATATCCATTTTTATGTCTTCACGCTGCTATTTTGGTTCCTGTAGCTTTGCAATATATTTTGAAATTAGGTAATATGATGGCTCCAGAAGTATCTTTTTGTTTAAAATTGCTTTGGCTATTTGTGGTTCCATAAAAATTTTGAATTTTTTTCTGTATTTCGAAAAAAATCATAGGAAATTTGGTAGAGATTGCATTGAATCTGTAGATCTCTGAGTAAGTGGTACAAACATTTTATCAATATTAATTCTTCAAGGGGCTGAAGGGGTGGCTCAGCAGTAGCATGCTTGCGATATGTGTGAGGATCTGGATTTGAATTCCAGCACCCTAAACATAACTAAATGTTGGAAGAACTAAGACCAGATGAAAAATAAATAAATAAAATTGATTCTTTCTCTCTCACTCACTCTCTCACTTTTTTTAAAAAGAAAATATTAATTCTTCCAATCTATGAACATGGGGCATCTTTTCCTTTTCTGGTGTCATTAATTTCATATACATTTGTTGGTTTTCAGTCCACAGATTTTCAGCCCTCTAGACTAAATTTGTTCACATGTAATTTTTTGTAGAAAATTGTTAATGGTTTGAGTTAACAGTTATTTCATGGACTCTACCAGCAGTCCTTGACATTGACATCATTGCCACAGACATCTCTAGCATACACTTTATTAGTAAAACAAGACAGTATTACTGACTCCTATTCACGAACAACTAACTTTGCAGCCTTCATAACTGACCTGTCATCTGATTTTTTAAAGTGTTTGATTTTCATCTGTTGATATGTCCATAGATAGTAGTTAATTAAGTGAAAGTTCTGAAAAATATCAGAAAAACATTAGGATATATGACATAAATATCAGTATATTACAATAACCATGACAAAGAACATATAATTTAATATATGATTTTACTTGCAGTCTCCACATAATCATTTATTAGTGTTATCAATGCCTATGGGAGAAATTTCTTCATTATAGACACTCAGCAAGCAGTAACCTGAATTTTTTGGAATCTCATTCTTTAGGAGGGCTTTCTTCTGCGCTTTTGAAGTTGCCCATAAGAGCTACGTCATTGCATATAACCAAGGAAACCACAGGAAACTTGGTTGCTAGGAAACCACTGAATTGTCTCGATGAAGATCACCACAGTAGGCTTGGCTTGAATAGAACAGATGCCAGGGAAATAAAATTATGAAGTTTTAGTTACTTTTTTTTAAAAAAACCTAGGATGCCTCTTTAATTGCCAGCTGAATCTTTCCTCCTAGGATAAACTATCTGTCATGTCTGAAAGGCCATTACACAGGTAGAACAGGGAGGCCACCACAGGGTGCAACCAGGGGTTGATGGGAAGGGTTTCATGACAGTGTGAGAGGCACAGTTCCAGTAGACACATTCTTCCTTTTCCCAATTAATTTGGTTACCTAGGGACAGGGTGTAGGGACAGTCATCTCAGCAGAGGGATAGATTTTAAAGAAAACACTCTTAATTGAATATTGTCATACTGATGACTTTCAATATTCTCTAGTTGCTTTCATCCAGAGTAAAAGAAGTCTGTGCTTCTTTCCTAAATATGTCAAAATGCTTTTTAACTAGTGTTTCATAATGTCAATATACAAATATTTATGAAAGTAATTTTATCACCTATGATTTCAATGAACCTGTGGCTATTTATTCCACTGTGTAATTATGTTATGAGAACTCATAAAAACAAAGGAAGAGTTAAATTTGGTCAAACTCTTGAGCCAGCCAACATAAGTTCCCTTTCAGAATCTGAAGCCACCCAAAGTTACCTTCAAACATCATGTTTATGTTCCTATGTCCTCTCTTGCCCTCCATGGTACATCACTGATGCATTTGTAAAACTATCCAAGCCTGGTTAAGATAAAAATGTATTTCCAGGTTGTACCATCCCTGGAAGAAATAGGTTTTATAGGATTACTTGAAAGGTGATCCTTTCTTTTTACTATTCTAGAAATACTTACCTTATCAATAATTCTTGTCTTTTTCTATCTCTGTTACTTCCTTATCAGCCAAGGTCACTTTTCCCCAAAATTTTCATCTCTTCTACAATCTCAATCAACTATTCTTTTCCAAAATGAATTTATGAGGTGCAATTCTTATCATCCCTTCTTCTATTTTCTAAGAGTTGAATTTGTCATCCACATAAATCAAGGGAATATAAGAGACTTTTCCTTAGGTGATTTAGATTTTCAGTTGATATTCAAATGAACAGTTTTCTATAAATGTTATCCTGCAGAACCAATAGAGAGTTTTAAGGGAGGTGGTATAAGCAAGCTATCAGATCAAGACAGGCAAATCCATGATGGCACAGTGATAGATGTTTGGGTGTGGGATTACACTGGAAGAAAAAGGAACAGTTGAGAAATTACTTGTATAATTCACATTATGCAGACCAATAAACTTATCTGAGAAAAAAAGGCAAAAATATCCCTAAATCAATAGTTTAGAACGGCTCAAGAAGCTTATGTGATTGTTGATTCTGTCGCATTTCCCCATTTTAGAAATTGGCTAGATAAATATATAGACAGCACATCTGATAAATCTGAATGCAATGCCAATCTAAGATGGATACCATTATAAGGTATTACAAAATCAATACATTAAAAGTGAGTAACTGTCTAAAAGGACGAAGATTTTTGTGTGGGGAATGGCTACTATTTACAAGGCTCTTTGAATATATTGTCTCTAATGTTCCAAAGTTCTGAAAAATTCAATGCCATTACTCCTGTCCCCAAAATGAAGAAAATGGGGTTCAAAGAAGTTGTATAACTTGCTTAGTTAATTAATTATTGAAAGAGCCAGGACTTGACCCATTGGTAAAGAGGTATTGGATTGGCCAGCTTATTCTTTGAGAAAAGGAATAATCTGTGATTTAATGAGAAGAAATTTATTTTTCACTCATGTTGCTTGATTAATGTGGGTCTTATGGGTAACTCCGTTCATTATAGTCATTCAGGAAGTGATTGATTGATAGGAAGCCATTGTCTCCAAGGCTGCAGAGATAAGAAAAGGGGATGCAGTTAGTTGCAAATTAACCCTTAAAGCTTCTGCTGGAAATGACGTGTTTTGTCTACTACCATTTTAAAAGTTGAAAGACAGTCACATGGGACAGGGATGTACTCATAGTGTTCCAGGCAGCAGAGAGACCCAAGTGATGCCCAGGCTTCAAGGTCCAAGTTCTGACCACTTCACTTGTTTAAATATTCAATAGAGTGACATTAAATAAAGATAGATCAATAGGCTTCCACTTCACATAGGCTGAAGAAGTACAAAAATACAAGAACGGTACAGAGTAGATCTGTCACAGCAGCAACAGATATAGAAATACTTCAGAGTTATTAAAGTGGAATCTCTAAATGAGCCATCTATGTAATGAAGCTTCATGAATAGGTTGTATTAATAGCATTGTAAGTCATGATTCATATTGGTCAATAATAAGTCCCCACACTCTCAAATCCATGTCTCCTGTACAAACTTTCTTCCCAAACTGCAGGCCTCATCTTTTAACTAAATACTGGACATCACCACTTGGACACCCAGAGGTATGCATCATTCCATTATTGACTGTATTTACTTCTTCTCTTTTAAAAAAAATTAACCCTATTCTGCATATGCCTTATCTAAGTTGGCATAGTACTAGCGGACTCCCTAAGTAAGCAACCTCAGTCCCACTGTGTTTTTTCCCTCCCTTCTTCTCTTCCTTCCATGACCAATCAATCACCAAGTTCATTTAATTTTTCCTCAGCAATATCTCTCTATCAGGGGTCTCAGCCCAAGTTGTTGTTCCTGTTAGGTACTCTGAGAATTCTTTTTTTTTTTTTTTTAAGGAGAGAAGGACAGTGAGAGAGACAGACAGAGAGAATCAATTTTTATTGAGGTTTTCACATGGCTTTTGTTGCTCTGACACTTAGTTGTGTACGTGGGTGCTGAGGTTTGAACCCGTGTACTTGCACATGCCAGGCAAGCACCGTAACTGCTGAGCCACCACTCCAGGCCCTCTGCTGAGCCACCGCTCCAGGCCCTCTGAGAACTCTTGACATAAACTATTAATAGACATCCCAGCTACTAGTGGACCAAACTCCAAATCAGTATGGATACTTATTCTAGAGTAATATTTCCAATTTTTTAAAAAAATATTGTCTTCCAGGGCTGGAGCAGTTGCTTGGTGGTTGCTGCGCTTGCCCAGCATGTGCAACTACACGGGTTCAAACCCCAGTACCCACGTACACAACTGAGTGTCAGAGCAACAAAAGCCATGTGAAAAACTCAATAAAAGTTGATTCTCTCTGTCTCTCTTTCTCTCTCTCTCTCTCTCACTGTCCTTCTCTCTTAAAAAAAGAATTTTTGTCTCCCTAAAATATCCATAGGATAAAGTCCAAGCCCAGTTCTGCAGAACATAAGGGCCTTCACAACCTGGATCCCACATTTCTGGATTAATCTTTCTCCCTTCAAACCCTATTTTATGAGCATGGAACTACCAACCATTCCATGAATAACTCTTTGCTCTTCACAACTCTATACACTTGTATTTTCAGGTCCCTTTGCCTGGCATGAGTGCCATTCCTTTAAGGTCTAGTGAATTCTCACTCTGCCACTTAGAGATCCAAATCAAATATCATTTTTTCCCAATTTCATTTCTCTCTTCAAACACCTCTGTTATTATCTTTACCATAAGGCACTGGCATTATTTTTTACAAGTCTATCTCCTTTGCTAGACAACATGCTGTGGTTGAATTAATAGTGCTAGAACTTAACATGAGCCTTAAAGTTTTAGAAGAATTAGGATGGAGATGAGCTGGAGAATGAAATGCTAATGGGATGGAACTAATGATAGAGTTTGCAAAAACGGCATTGGGTGAAGATTTTCAGAAACTAGAAGGAAAATGTGAAAATGCCACTGGCAAGAGAGAGACAATTTATAAAAAGTTAAATGTGATTATTAAGAGGAATAATGCTATTGGCCTGATAACAATAAGCATGCTAATTAGAAATATCTAGTGCTTAATGACATAAGAAAATATTGAGAATGTGAGCTATCAGTAAGGTGAAGAATGGGGAGAAAGCAAACCATAATAAACTGCTGGCCTGGGTCAGGTGGCTGCAAAACTCAACTGATATTTTACTGTACCGTACCTACCAGGTCCTTCGTGAAAATCTCAGGCAGAAAAGATGCCAAAATATTAACAGCACACCTGATTGCATGCTCTTTGAGGAATTTTAAATTAGCACAAAGGAAAGTGTTTCCCTTGAGAGCTATTCTGGCATTTTAGATTCACATATTGCAACTGGTATATGAGACCAAAGCAACATGCTTTTAATAAAACACCCCATAAACATGGAAGGGATGTTTTTCATTACCCTGGTGATAATTCTGTTTTTTTCTCTTCAGAGTAGAAAGGCACTGAACCCCACTGAGCTGATAAAATAGACTCGATGAATCCCTATAGAGAGAATGGCATTAGCAATGGGATTGCATAGATTTTCTATTGCAAAAGCCTGGATGGCATTTCGTTATTGAAGTTGCCTGATTGCTTGGGCTCTAACCTTATCCCCAATTCCTGTCTTTCTCTACTTAAAATCACTACAACAAACAAATGAAATAACACAAGTAGCAGCGTGGGTTGAGCTCTTCCTCATCAAAGACAGCTACACAAACTTGCAGTCAAAACACCTCTATTTGAATGTCTCCACATACAGCTTTCTGTGATTCCCCATAACCTATCAACACCAAGGGAAAGGTGCACTGCATGAGTTGGATCTTTATGCTCATGCTGATAAAATCTGTCTTGAATCAGAGGAACATTCTGGAGACTGAGTGCCCAGCTACTCTGCTTAATATAGCAACTTATCCTCCTGTTTTCATCCTCTGCTAAGGTATTATTTCCCTAGCTGCATGTAGTGACACTCTAGATTTTCCTTCTCCCAAAATAATACTTCCAGATGCTCTTAGAGCTGCTTCACAGGAAGGTAAATGGCAGGATGTGCTGCTAGCTCATATTAAAACTTCCCCCCTTCATTAAACTTGTACCTATCCTATTATTAAGAGGACTTCTAAATTTCCCTATCCGCACTTCTCTCATAAAAAAATAATTTTAAAAGAAATTCTGACTTGTTCCAAACCACTTCATCATTCTCTGTTTCATAAAAAAAGTAGTGCTATCCAATCCTCTCAGTCCTGCTGAAATTGCTCTGTGTCCAATGTCAGCTCCAAGTCAGCCTGAGCAGATACTTCCATCTGACATCTGTAGGTTCGTCCCCACTTAGTCTCTAATTCAATGCTTCTAAAATTTTAGGCTACATGAGAGTCACTTGGGGAGTTTGATAAGCATGCAACTGCCTAAGATCTATGGCAAAATTACTGACTCAGTGGGTCCTGAGGGGGCTGTGGGGGAGTGCATGCTGATAAGCACCCACAGGTAATTCTACACCATATACTGATGACCTCAGCTGAACCACTGAGAACAAAACCCAGCACAGGTATGTCTCCAGCCCTACCATTCAGTGTGTCCCCATCCCTCTCTGCACCCACTACATTAATCCCACAACCCCGCCATTCCCACACTCTATGAATGTGGTCCAGTATTAGCTTTGGTTTCTTGACTTAAACTTTTGTTCCTGGTAAATATTAGAACTGTGTGCAGAATCTCAGTCCAATTTGCTGGGCCCTTGCCCAGTTCCCATCACAAAGAGTCCTTCCAATCTAGCCCCCATCATACCCTGAACTTCTACTAAATTCTAAGCTGACCTAGAATGAAAAGACTATCATATACCTGAAAAGACTAAAGAATATCCAAGATCTACCATATCTGGTGTCCCTGGATGCATGATATACCCCCACTTTTGCATCTGAGGCCCAGACCCCTGAAGTACTGATATGGACCAGAACCTTCTTTGAGAGTTAGTACTACAGCCTTTCTGTTGGAAGAGTTTCTTGGGGGCCCTCACCTGAGGAATTCTTACTGTATTTCACTTTGCTGCTATGTTGTCACCAGCTAGACTGCAGGACATTATAAACTAGATTTCTATGAAACTCGTTATTATAACCACTGTAACAATAAAGAGGATATTGTTCACTTCTTTACCCAATATCCCCTTAATGAGAGTCCATGGGGAGTACTTTCTGACTGGACTTGATACCAAAAATAGATTAACCGCTCATGAGCAATTGATTTGCTTTCTAATCTCATGGATATTAGATTTTATAAGAAAGAAGGCTTCTGTTTTTACCTTGACTGCTAGGAAGCAGAGCCTACCTCTAGCATTGTGTTGTGTGTTTTAGTTACCTTCCTGGCCACACTGTCTCCACTTTACTTTTTCTATTTTCTTTCATCTCAAAGATGCTCTCATATGTCTTATAAGATGTCTTAAATTTTTTTCATTTGAATTAAGGCTTACTCTTTTCTTAAAGAGGAAGAGAGACAGACAGACAGAGACAGAGAGAGAATTAATTTTATTCAGTTTTTCACGCCCTCGTTGCTCCACACTTTGCTGTGTACATGGTACTGGAGTTTGAACCCATGTACTCGCTCATGCCAGGCAAGCACCATAACCACTGAACCACAGTTCCAGCCCCTAAGGCTTAATCTTGAATGCTCCCTATTCTAGCCATTCTGAACCAAGAAAACTAGTAACTCAAAGACTAAGGATGATAAATAACCCTATTGCAAAGCATTACTTAATCACCCAAGGCTCAAAACAACTGCAACTCATCTGAGGGATTTTGAAGTAATGCAAGAGTGTTTGCCCATAAGGTAATTGCAAAATAACTATGGAAAAGAAAAAGAAAACTAATACATGTAGAGTAACAGCACATAATGCAAAGATAGTATTGATGATTAGTATTTCAGGACATTTTCCAAGAGATGGCATTTAGGTGATAGAGAAAGTTTAGGTTGTACATTAACAGAATGTGCAGGAAGACATTCTTGGTCAAATGAACAGCACAGAGGGGAGGCACAGGGAAGAGGGTAAGAAAGTTGAGGGAAAAAGACTTGGGTTTGAGTCCTAGATTCCTTGATCTGATTTTTTAACCTTTCAGAATCCTGTTCCTCTTATTTGTAAATCGGAATTTAATAATGTCTAAGAAGAGTCTTCTTTTTTTTTTTCAAAAAAATTAGAGCTAAACTGTGTAAAAGACCTAGAACTTCTTAAGCATTCTAATTCTATGGGCTAGCCATTTCTATGACAACAGTGACGAACAACGAGGTGGAATTTTGTGTTTCCAGCATGTGGATTCCATCTTTACTGATGTAGCTGCTCGGTCCTAAGGAGAAGTGGAAAACCTGATTCTTTAGTTAGTTACCCACCCATATGGTGGGTAGTCTTGTAAGTCAGCAGTCAACTTTAGACTTGATAGGGGAGGAACCAGTGAGCTATTTAAAGTTTCAGAACAGGGCAGTGACAAGATGAAAGCAGTGTTTAAAGAAGATTAATGTGGCTGTGAAGGAGAAAATACTACCAGCATGGACACTAACTAGATGGCTGCTGTAGTTCATGGGCTCAAAGTGACGAAGTATAGGATGAGGGAGGTGGCAGAAGACTGCAAAGGGGTGGGTTTGAAATACTTTACAGAAAATATTTCTTTACTTTCTTTGGAGAAAATTTTGTGACTGCCACCCAGGGGAGACAAATGAGTTCAAGGTCAAGCTTAATCATAGTAATCATCCAATAACTGCCTGCTGTTTATCTTCAACACCTACTATATTCTGAGTCCCACAATGAAAAACATTATTTCCATCTTGTTCACCAGTATCTCTTATAGCATTTTAAGCACAGAAGATACTTGTGATATTCCAAGCAAATCTCACTAACGAAAAATGAATAAAAGGAATTTCTTAGAAAACAGTTGAATGGGTGCATAATATTAATGACTACCATGAAAACCTAAACATTTATTGAGCACTTTCTAAGCACTTTTCATGAATAATACTATTCAAAATTTCTTGACAGTAGGTACAAATGTTACTTCCATTTAAAACTGGTAATGTGAGGCATAGCAGTCATTTAACTGAAAAAGTACAGAGGCCAGAATTAAGTATCCACCTTCTGATACCACAGCCTATACACTTATTTAAGGAAGTGGGAATTGGACTTAGAAAAAGTGGATGTCCTGTCAAAAAGTGATAAAAGCCAGTTAGCTTTTATACATCTTGCACTCCATAACCATTTAATCTTTGTGTCAATTTCACAGAATCTGTTTAAATTCATCTACTGTATATAAGCAAACTGTCACAGAAGGGAGGCTCCCTACTTTTAGGCATATGATAGAGGAGAGTAGATGTGAAAAGTAAAATAAGCATAAGAGGCAAGTGTTAAGGGACAGAATTTGAAGCAGCACTTGGTTAAAGAGCAATGAGGGTGCAGAAGGTTAACGAATGGCAGGATGGGGGCAGTAGGAGTGAACGCTAGCTATCAAATTTCTTTTTTCCAGGGCTCCTAGAACTTGACTTCTTACTTCTTTCTGCACCCATTCTTTCAATTCTACCTCTGTTATGAGGCCGTCTAAAACATTAGCCTGTCTTAACAGCATTTTATCCAAAGCTCCCTTTCAAGACATCGGATGGCCTGTGAATTAAGAACATGGCATTTTATGAGGCAGAATGGTGCTTTTGAAAGTACAGAGTATTTGCAGAGAAAGAGGAGGAGGGAGAGAGAGTGACTTTTCACTCTTGAGTAGAACGTTTCTATAGTAAAGAAAATGATGGAGCCCAGCATGATGGCACACACCTATACTCCCAGTGACTGAGGAGGCTGAGGCAGGAGGATCCCAAGTTCAAGGCCAGCCTGGGCAACTTACTGAAACCTTGCCTCAAAACAAAATTCAAAAGGCCTGGGGAGGTGCTCAATGGTAGAGCACCCCTGGGTTGGATCTCTAGTAGTGCCTCAAGAAGAAAAAAAGAGAGAGAGAAAAAAGAAGAGATGGGCTTTTTATGTATCAACTGCCACACACAGAAAACATTTTCAATATGGACCAACCAATGGCAGGACATCCAATTCTCATGTCCTCTGTGTATTCTGTTCATCACACCCGTGTTCCTTCTGGTTACTCAGTGTCTGGCTCTTTGTCACTAAAGTATGGAATGTTATGGCTCATGATGCTTATGGGACCTAAACTAATTCTGAAATCCAAAAGTTTCAGAAGTCGGTTCCCAGATAATGCCAGAGACTAGCATTTCTTGAACATTTGCCTCATGTCAGGTACTTAAGAGATTTTTTTTATAGTGTTACCTTTTATTCAATGCTCACAGGGACCCCATGAATGAATGTTTTGTTCAGGGTCCTGGATAGAAATCAATATCATGCTAGATATTTCAAACTAAGGGAATTTATTATATGTATTAAGTGGTTAAGAAAGCAAAAAAAAAAAATACTTTAGCAATAAACTAGATACCTTTTCCTAAGGTTACACTGTTAGCAAATGGAGAAGATTCAGACTCAAAACTGTTACCACATCTGTGCTTCTAACAGATCAACACTGCCTTCCATGGGTACAGCGTTAACATTTTCAAGTCATTTTAAGGTAATCACATTACTGAATGATGGTAAAGATTTTTTGAGCATTTTCTGTGTGATAAGCTTTGGATTAGTTTAATTCTCACAATAATACTATGATTTGACTACTATCTTGTTAACTTTGTGATAGTATAATAGCATGATCAATATCATGAGTCATGGGCTCTGGACTCTTAGGAAGCTAGATTCAAAGTTCATCATTATCATTTATTAGTCTAGTATGCTCTAGTAAGATTATTTTACCTTTCTATGTTCTCTCAGCTCTAACATAGACATTAATAATTCTTAGCACCATTAATTATAGGGGAGAGTTAAATGAGTTATTCTTACTAAATTCCTGGAATTTCAAAGAAGCATTGCATAACTACTAGCTACAGTTGTTTCCATCTTACGGAAGGTAAAAGTGGAACTCTAGGAAATTAAATTAAGGTAAAGTTTACAAGTGAAATACCAGTTTATGCAACACAATAAGAGTACCCAGACTCTAAATCCTAGTTACTTAGTGATCACACTCAAATCGGCCTATAAAATTTACATATTCCAAATCCTGACACAATGCTATATTAGTAATAAACCTTTGTATAAAACCTAGCTTATATCAGACATTATTCTAAATATTTTACATAGATTAACTAATTTAATCCTCAAAATTCTATGAGGTACCACACTATGGTTATCTTCAAGCTATAGATAAGGAGACTAAGGAACTGAGACATTAAGTAATTTACTAGAGGATGCATAGTCAACAGCAAGGCCAGGCTTCTCACTCTACAGAAAGGTTTCATTAATTCTGGTTTATGTATCTAGAAATAATGTTCAGAAAGGTGACTAACTCAAGGTCAAGGAGCCACTGATGAGAGGGGCGGCACATTTTTCCAGTACAATCACGTCAGCCTGGAACTTTCTGCTAGTTCATGTTGCTACCTAGTTCTCTGCCAAAAAATGTATGTTTCCTTGGAACATCAGCAATATAGAATTGAACTGCTGAACCCATGAAAAGAATTTTCTGTATTTCTGAATTACCTATTGTATATACCTTTATTCTACTTGAGGAATTAGTTCAAATAGATGATTGGACTGTATATTTCAATGAAAAAATTTTAAAACATGACTTTAAAGAGATTTATTTTCAAATAATGCTTTCTCTAAACTGATTTTTGTTGATTTTTTTTATGAAGAAAGTGTAGACCACAGAATAGTTGGAATATAAAGTAGCACATATGTCAGATTCTCAGACAATGGCCAGTGGGACTTAACATTCAGGTGAAAAGGATCCAACACTGACTTTAAAAAAAAATGTTATCATTATTATTATTTTGATCAACAAATCCTAATTTATGGGGCACAATGTGATTATATATATATGTATCATATATGGCAAGAGTAAATCAAACTAATTTACATATCCATCATCTCATTTACCCATCATTTTAATAGTGAGACATTTGAAATTTGCTCTTTTAGTCATGAAAGGAATATAATCCATTATTACTGACTGTTGTCATGCTGATGTGCAAGAGAACTCTAAGTCTACTCACCCCATCTGAAACCTTGTGGCCTTGACCAACAACTCCCCGTTCCCTCTATTGCCTCCACCCACCAGCGTCTGGAAGCCTCCATTCTCTTGACTACTTCAATGAGTTCATGAATTCAACTTTATTAGATTCCACATGTAAGTGGCACTGTGGTATTTGCTTTTCTGTGCCTCGTTTATTTCATGTAGCACAATGTATTACAGGCTCATAAATGTTGGGGAAATCACTAGTCTAAAGACTAAATAGTGGTGGTCCATTGATTGTGCTTATGCATGCGTCTGAATGAGTCTGCAGAAATTACTTTGACATATTGCATCATTCTACATGTGGGTACCCCATTTTCTAATCACCATTTGCTAAAGAGACTGTTGTTTCCTCATTGTGTGCATGCTCTTGGCATCTTTGTCAAAAGGCAGTTGACCATAAGTGGTTGAGTTAATTTCTGGGTTTTCTACCCTGCGTCATCGGTCAGTGTCTCAGTTTTTATGCCAGTACCATGATATTTTGGTTGTAGTAACTTCTGAATATGTTTTCAAATCAGGGAGTGTTCTGGCTCCAGATTTGTTCTTTTGGCTTAAGGTTGTTTTGACTATGCAGGTACTCGGGGTCATTTGTTGTTCTGTGTCAATATAGATTGTTTTATCCATTTCTCTGTAAAAATGACATGGGAATTTTGATAGAGATCGCACTGAATCTGTATATCACTTTGGGTGGCATTAACATTTTAACATTAATTCTTCCAATCCATGAACACAGAATATCTTTCATTTACTTGTTTTTTTTATATTTCTTTTATCAGTGTTTTATAATTTTCAGTATACAAGTCTTTTACCTTCTTGGTTATACTTATACTTAAGTATTTAATTTTTTGTTGCTTTTACAAATGGGATTGTTTTCTTAGTTTCTTTTTTGTATACTTTTTTATTAAGAGGTATAACTACTACTGATTTTTGTATGTTGATTTCACATCTTGAAACTTTATTGAATGAGTTTATCAGTTCTATCTGTTTTTGGTGAAGTCTTTGAGGCTTTCTATTTGTGACATTATATCATCCACAAATAGAGATAACTTCACTACTTCTTTTTCCTATTAGGGTGCCTTTCATTTTTCTCTCCTGCCTTCTTGCTCTGGCTAGGATTTCCAGTACAAATAAGTGGTGAGAGTGAACATTTTGCTTTAGCTTTAATCTTAAAGGAAATGCTTTTGACTTTTTACCACTGAAAACGTCAGCTATGCTTTTTTGATACACAGCCTTTGTTGTGTTGAAGTACATTCTCTCTATACCTAATCTGTTGAAAGTTTTTATCATAAAAGGATATTGAGTTTTGTCAAATGCTTTTTCTGCATCTATTGAGAATGATCCTCTGATAAGGGTCTGAGGCAATAGATTTCTAAACAGTGAGTAGGAAGTTTGCTACCTAGCTGAGTGATTTCTGGTAATTTTCCATACCCATCATTCCAGACTCTAAATGGATATAGTGAGTTGGGTCAATGGTATCAAGTTTTTATCCAGTTAGTGTGTAAACAAACATAAGTATTAATTCATCCTAGGAAAAAGATTCCTGGTTATAATTGAGGCAGCCAGAAAGGTGATAGGAGACAACTTGTTTTAGCTGTAGACAGGGTCTTGGGAGGAAATTTTAATAGGAATGTAGTGGGTAGGGACAGTAAGCTTGGAAGTGTTTCAAACTGTGGCTGACATCTAAGGAAGGAGCGCTGATGATTAGTTTAATATGTTCTTAAATTCAATTTGTGAATCTTTTGTTGGATCTATGTTCTTTATGAATATTGGTTGATAATTTTCTTTTCTTTTTATACCTTTGTCTGGTTTTGGTATCAGTGTAATGCTAGCTTCATAAAATTAGTCTGGAATTATGCCCTCTAATTTTCTGGAAGAATTGGAGGAGAATTGGTATTAGTTTTTTAAATGTTTGTTAGAATTCAGAAGTGAAGCTATACAGTGTTGGGATTTTCTTGGATGGGAGTTTTTTTTTTTTTTAATGACTCAATCTGCTTATTCATTACTGGACCATTCAGTATTTCTGTTTCTTCATAATTAAGTCTTGGTAGGTTACATGTGTATAAGAATTTATTTTTTCTAGGTTATCTATTTTGTTGTCTTGTAATGGTTCATAATAGTTTCTTAAAATTGTTTGTATTTCAGTGATATCAATTGTAAAGTCTCCCTTTCGTTTCTTTTTTTTATTGTTTGTAGTCCCTTTTTTAAAGAGAGAGTCTCAGAGAGAGAGAATCAATTTTTATTTAGTTTTTCATGTGGCCTCCTTTGCTCTGAGATTTCATTGGGTACGTGTTGCTGGGGTTTGAACTCTTGAACTTGAACATGCCAGGCAAATGCCGTAACCACTGACCCACCACTCCAGACCCTCTCCCTTTCATTTCTAACTTTATTTAAGTAATTTCTTCTTTGTTCCTAGTTAGTCTAGCTAAGGATTTGTCAATTTTGTTTATGTTTTCACAAAACCAATTCAGTATTTTTAATTTTTTTCCTATTGGTTTTTCTGATCTCTGTTTCATTCATTTCTGCTCTGATCTTGTTATTTCCTTCATTCTATTAACTTTGGGATTACTTAATCCTTCTTTTTCTAGATTCTTGAAGTGTAACATTACGGTGCTCTTTCTTCTCTTTTGAATAGGCATTTATTGCCTTTATGTTTCCCTCCTAAAACTGCTTTTACTTTAGCCTATTAGTTCTGGTATGCTGTATTTCCACTTTCATTTGTCTCCAGGTATTTTTTTACTTTCTTTTTGATTAATTCTGTGACCCACTGGTTGTTTAGGAATATATTGTTTAATTAACACATATTTATGTATTTCTAAGATTTCTCCTATTATTGATTTCTATTTCATGCTATTATGATCCAAAAAGATGCTGGATAATGACATCAATCTTCTTAAATTTGCTAATTTCATTTTGTGGTCTAATATAGGATCATCCCTAGAGAATGTTCCCTGTTCTGTTGGGAATAATGTGTATTCTGCTGCTATCGAATGGAATATTCTGTGTATGTCTGTTCCATTTGATTTAAAGCATATCTTAAGCATGACCTTTTTTGTTGATTTTATATATGGATGATCTGTCCAGTGTTGAAAGTAGAGTATTGCAATCGATTTCTTCCTTTAGATCATTAAATACTTTATGTTATCTAAGTGTTCTGATGTTCAATGCATATATATTTATAATTACTATGTTTTCTTGGTGAATGAAATTTTTATTCATATTTAATATGTAATGATTTTCTTTGTATCTTTTAACAGTTTTTTTTTAAAGCGAGAGGGATAGTGAGAAAGAGAGAGAAAGACAGAAACAATTTTATTTATTTTTTCGTGTGCTTTCATTGCTCAGACTCTTCGTTGTGTACGTGGTACCGGGGTTTGAACCCACGTACTCACACATGCTAGGCAAGCACTGTAACCACTGAGCTACCACTCCAGCCCCTCTTTTTATAGCTTTTAAGAGAATATTCTATCTGCTCTCTTTCGGTTTCCATTTGCATGGAATATCTTTTTCCATCTCTTCACTTTCAGTTTATGTATATCCTCACTAGTAAAGTGAGTCTCTTGTAGGCAGCATATGGTTGGATCTTCTCAAAAATTATTCTTTCATCCATTCTACATATTTTATTGGACAATATAATATGTTTACATTCAAGGTAATTATTGATAGGTAAGGACTATCATTTTGCAATTTATTTTCTGATTGTTTTATAGGTTCTTTATTTTTCCTTTTTCCCCCTGCCCTGCCATCTTAGACACACATACACTCTCTCTCTCTCACCAGAAAATTATTTTGTCTTTTTTAAAGAATATTTTCACTGAAAACAAAATTTATTTACTTGCAATTATTTTCTATCAACACTTTGAAAATACTATATAGTCTTCTATTTCCATTGTTTCTGTTAAAAAAATCTGCCTTCAGTGTATA
The DNA here is from genome assembly GCA_004027875.1 of Aplodontia rufa. Classification (NCBI taxonomy): domain Eukaryota; kingdom Metazoa; phylum Chordata; class Mammalia; order Rodentia; family Aplodontiidae; genus Aplodontia; species Aplodontia rufa. The sequence goes on along the minus strand of PVKS010013264.1, from coordinate 9,191 downwards.
AATCTTGCTCACTTAGGGGAATTTGTCTTATTTTCTAGATGTTTGAAAAGTTTTTATAAATCTTTCATTTTTAGCAACTTTTCCATGCTTTTTTTTCCTAATTAGAGTTTATAGTATTGTTTGAATGTACAGCTGATGTTTTTAGTTTTACCTTTCTTCCTCTCTTCTGTCTTTGTTGTGTGTGTGTGTGGTTTGATAGTTTTCTGTGGTCAGATTTTTTTCCCCTTAGCACTAGAATTTTGAATAGGATTGACAATGTTGATTATAGATAAGACATATCTTAGATGCACACTAATCTCAATCTACAGCCATGTTAGAATCTTTACTCCATGAAGAATAAGTGTTAATTTTTGTGGTGGAAAAACATGACATAATGGAATAAAATGAACTTCACTACATGAAGCAAAAGACCATGGAGAAACCTCTCCAGGGCATGCAACAATAATAAGTCAGGAAGACCATGAAAAAGTGAAGGATATTTAAAAGGTCTGCACTGGGCTGGAGCAGTGGCTCAGCGGTTACGGCACTTGCCTGGCATGCGCAAGTACGCGAGTTCAAACCCCAGCACCATGTACACAGCGAAGTCTTGGAGCAATGAAAGCCACATGAAAAACTAAGTAAAAATTGCTTCTCTCTCTCTCTCTCTCTCTCTTTCTCTCTCCCCCTCTTTCTTTAAAAATAAAATAAAATAAAAGGTCTGCACTAAGAACTGGATGTATTATAAGAGATCTCTTTCTCTTTAAAATTTTATGTCTTTCTAGTAAGGGCTAATAAGGTCAAAGAGGGTGTACCTGTAACACACAGTGGTTGCCTCAATGTTGTTTCTAAAGTAGGGTTAGCACTTAGAGAAACACCCCTTGTTTTCTGTGTTTCCCATCTTATGATAGACTTCCTATCATTTTTATTCTGAATTCCGATTATCTCAGAAATAGCAAACAAATGTTAAACTCTTTGCCAATTCTTTTTAATGATTATGTATTGAATTTTATTTATGTTATAAAGCTTCCTCTTTTCCCTTCACTACTACCCAAAACTATAATTTAAGTTTTAAGGCATTTTCTTCTCACTTAGTAGAAGATAGCTATCATATTAGGTTGGTTGTGTCAAAGAAATTATTCAAGTCCATCTTATTTGTTCAGCTTTCAACAACTTATGTTACAGACATGTTCTATTGTTAGTCTCATAGTGATTTAATGGGCTTGGTTAATAAAACCTTGACACAGTTTTCCTGTGCAATTGAAATGACTTTCTCAGTATAAGAAAATATAATGGCACAGAATCATGGAAATTTCATGGGCTGGTCAATGGTTCACATTATTCTTATACATTCACCAATGCAACAAAACCTTGGAATAGCTCTTTTAATATTGGTATACTAGCATGCTCTTACATGGATTAAAAGAATTTTCAGTAGTACAGAAACATTTAGGGCCCTTGTTGGAATGAAAGGATTGTTCAAATTAAAAATTAACACTTAAAGTAATTTAAACCATACAAAATTGTACAATTACAATTTATTAATATATTTTCTGCATGTATTTTTAATTTCTTTAAAGAAAGGATTCCATCTTACAATGGAAAGACTTTCATATTTCCTATATTTTATTTTAACAGTGTTCACATATACTTCATTTAAATATTCTCATTCTCAATTCTGTCTCCATTGCTCTTAATAGTACTTTGTTGCATTATAAAAAATATTTTTTTCTCCTTGACATTTTGTGTCTTCAAGTAATATCAAAGAGTCATTAACTCTTCTTTTCATTTCTGTTCAGTCAAGCTGTGTATAATTAACTCCTTTAATCTTTTCTCTAAATAATTTTCTCCATTCTCTTAATAAGTTTTTGATGCATTCTCTGGAGTTAATTTACTGGTATTTGTTGAATTGCATTATATGTAGCTTTACAGGTATGCTATAAAAACTATGTGCAATGCTCTTGATTGACTACTTTGCAAGTGTCCATGGGGAAATTAAGAGCACCAGCAGGTTACGGTGACCTATTTTCTATGTAACCACTGCAGACAAGTAGATCCATAAAATAGAGAGATAAAGGGTAAGAATCCTCAAGTGCCCTCAAGTCACCAACAAGGACACCTATGCAACCATGCCTCAATCAGTAGAAGTTTTTAACTAGGCATGTCCACATATCAGAGTCCACCTAGAAACTTTTAAGTAAGATTTAGAAATCCCAAGGGAAAAGGAGAGATACAGGAACTCAGTGAGAGAGTTCTCAGAGCACAGCTGTTCACTTCTAATCTTTTTTTGAGAGAGTCAACACACACTGTAAGAAGATGCGCAGGCTACAATGCTGGAAGATGGTCTGAATTTATCTGATGTTAACTTCCTCAGAGACAAAGAATAAGTTTACATAAGCATCTAGAAAAGGCCCTAAAAGGAGGAACATTTCTTGAATAGGTGAAATGAAGCGTAAAGGGTAGGTGGTTAGTTCATCATTTCCCTTTCCTGACTGCCCATCCCCCATCACTGTAAGTGATCTACATTTCAAGAGAAAGGGAGCATTCTTTGATCAAAGTTACAACGTGGTTCTACCTACCTGCTAGAATCCCTCTTATGTGCTTTCCACTCCAGGTCCTATGCTACACTGTGGTGCAGATGAAAAGATATGATCTAAAACCTATGATAAGACTTAAAGTGCAACTTAACATAGGGTAGAGGAAAAAATGTCACGATTTTATACAAAATCAATTACTCAATAAATACCACAGCAGGTCGGAGAAGGGAGAGAAAACTGTTCCTAACTGCATTCTGAGGAGTAAGTCAATGTCATATAGGTAGAAGGAAGGAGAAGGGAAGGATCTAAGGACACTTAGGAAGATGTGCAGTGTAGCATGGTGGGTACAGGAGGGAGCTCTCTGCTAGGTAATAAGTACAGTAGTCTGAATGCCAGTTCTGCGGTTCACTAGTCATGTAACCTTGAACAGTTGCTTGAATCTCTCTGCTATTCAATTTCCTCCTTAGCAAAACAGGCTTAATAATAGTAATGACAGCCAACTGTGCTGAGTGCTTACTGATATAAACACTTTACATGACCTAACCCATTTAATCTTCACAAAATCCATCAAGAGAGACAGTTCCTATAAAACAGCACAGTACACAGCATGTGGCAATCATTAGAACAGGTTAGGTATAAGTAATTACATCACTTACCATTTTGAAAACAGTATAAATGAGGTACATAGAGGTATATTTGACTAATACCTCACAAACCACAACTGCCAGAGGTAGGATTTGAACCAGGAAGTCTGTTTTCAGAGTGTGAACACCCACCTTCTTTACAATGTGGACTTTGGTAATAAGCTATGGCAAGTGTCTGGCACTGTACTAACCGAAAGCCTTAAATATTAGTGACTGTTCACTATTAGAATTATATTCGGGGACAGGCACAGTTCCTTCATAAGACTCTGTCCTGGGGTTATATATGTAAAAAAAAATGATCCTTACTCTTGCCCATAAGAGTTAAAATATGTAAAGAAAGTCAAGCTGAGAAAGTAATCTAAAAAGTGTACTACTAGAATGTTAGTAGTGAAATTACTTCTACATCACTGAATTGTCAAGAGAATTGAATTAAGTCTACATGTGTCAAATGCAACTGCTTAGACTAATGGCTGGAACATAGTGTTTAGAATGAATGCATTAGCAATTACTGATTTCATTATTGGTATAGTCTTCCAAGTGGTGATATACTGATAAAGAAAAACAAGCAGAAGTAGTAGTAAATTATGGCCCCAGACTTGTTTTGCTTAGCTCATAGAGAATTTCTGTTTTGTTTTAAATGTTAATGAGTTGCTATCATTTAAAAATTAGATCACATAAAAATTTCCTGTGCCTCTAGAAAGATCTAAAAATCTGAAAGTCCATCTCCGCTTGGGCAAACATCAGCAAAAGGCACGGTCTAACCAGGTTCAGTGTCCTCTTACTCCTAGATATATGTGAAAGCAGTTGTTCAAATAAAAACTTGCATAAAAATGTTCATAGCATAATTCACAATAGTCAAAAGATATGAAGCACCTATATTTCCATCATCAAACAAATGGACAAATAAAATGTGGTATAACTAGCTGATGGAATATTATTCAGCCACAAAAAGAAATGAAGTGCCAATACATGTACCACATAAATGAACCTTGAAAACATGCTGAGTGAAAGAAGGCAGATACAAAAAGTCATATACCACATGATTCCCATAATATGCAAATTCATATAGAAATAGAAAGCAGCCTAATATTAGCCAGGGGTCTGTGGAGAGGGAAATAAGAAGTGATGGTTATTTTAATGGGTGTAGGATTTTTTGGGGACATTGATGAAAATATACTGGAACTGGATGGTGTTAATGGTTACATAATATTGGGATATACTAAATGCCACTGAACTGTATATTTTAAAGTGGTAAAAATATGTAGTTTACCACAATTTGCCTCAAAAAGATACTGTTCACAGGATGTAGTTTCCTAAAAAGCAGGAGATTTGGTCCTGTCAACTTATCTTTGTTCAGTAAGCGTTTCTTAAATAAGTGGATGACTTAGATTGCTAGAGCTTCGGAACACCTTACATAACAACAACCAAAAGTCAGTGCCTTGAGGTGATTATATAAATTGTCTTTGTCCTACTGGAGAGTCAAAAGTACAGGGCAGCATGGAGAGCTTGACTGAAAGGCCAGCACAGAGCGGAAATGCAGCTGCAAGTTGAGCTATTCCTTGGGAAATAGAGCAAGAGTCTTGGCAAAGTTTGCATCTAAGGAGAGAAGACTTCCTTGGAGACTTGTACAGCAGTTATTAAAATTTGACTATATCTAGAAACACTGGATAATGAAGATTTGATAAGATTTTAAAATATAATATCTTCATATTTTTAAATCCAAAGAATTCTCACTTTTAAATATTTATATTTTAATATTTCTGAATTTGAAATTGATCTTACAATTGAGGTTAATGTCCTGTTTTTTCCCCTACTAAACTAAATAAATTTTGTGTTTAATAATCAACTCACATCTCTTGGTTGAGGAAGTATGATAATGCATGTTTTTTATATTAAATAATATACTTTGAACAATTGATGAAAATATAGGGAAATTCTTCACCTTTATATATATACCCTAATACAATCACATTTTTATATAGCTGAAATGGAATATATAATGGGACCCTGAAGAAAACTAGTCCAGGATATGAGTCTTTTCTAAGACCCAAATGAGATCAGAACTGAGACGTTTTTCCTTTACTGATCAATTACATATTACCGGAATCACAAGTATGTTATTCATGGTTAGCAGTATGTAGGTATATGTTTAGTTCCTTGTTCAGTTAACTGTAGGTAGGTATATTTCACCACATATGGTGATTAAATCATTTTGAATTAAAATTTATCTTGCCTTTATAAAGTCCTAAATTGGAAGAATTCCATTCTTTTCTAAGATATTAGTACTAAATAAAACTTTGAATTGCATAGAGATGTGCCAGGACCAGATGGATACTTCACTGATAAATGCAGTAAGAATTGTTTGACAAAGGTGGGTGGAACTGGCTGCAGTCGTTCTAAGAATAATTTCTAGATAAGGCTATTTCTGTTTGGTGCCTTGGTTAACTCCCTACTCTATCCTGAGTGGTTCCTTATTGTCTTTTGAACTTGATCGTTGAAGTTCATCAGTAGTCGAGATCTGAACCACAGCGCTAATCAACTTTCCAAACTTATTCCCAATATTGTCTTCAACATACAATTAAGGATTTTCTTTCTCCTAGCATCATCTGCGTCTTTCCCATTCCCACAAGGAACCACGCATAATATTCCATCCATTCCTTTGTGCCTTAAACTATGTGATGTAACCAAACTTGAAAGCACAGCTTAAACTGTTCCTATCCAATAAGAACTAAGATTGTCACTGTCTAATAAGTCAAATTTCTTCATTATCACAGAATTTATTCCTATTCCCAATCCTTCCCTGGTATGTTTTTATATTTCTGCTTTTAGAATTTGCTACAATTAGTTTTGCATTGTACTAATTTCTAGATAGCCATAATTTTCCCTAATTCTGTCTTTTCCAGCAGAGGTTATACATTTATTGAGCTCTAGCACTACTGGATACTAGCAATATGAAGATGAAATGGCCATGCTCTGTGCTCTCCAAGAACTCAAGTCTAGGACACAAGAAAGGAAATCTCTAAAATGGAGCAAACACGATGATAGCATAAAACAAAGCACCAAGGGGCACAGACAAGTGACTCTTCAGTTAACCTTCATTTTAGGTAGCAGTGAGAGTCTGAGTCAGAAAAAACTTCCAGGAGGAAACTAAATATTAACCCTGCAAGTAGCTCCTTTGTTCTCATGGGAACCATTTTGGGTGGAATTCTGTTTCCTTTGGAACTTTACCTCACATATTTACTTCCAGATGTAGTATGGAATGTTTGTAATTCCATTGACTTGGGAGGTTGAGACAGGAGTTCAAGGATAGCCTCAGCAACTTAGACCATCAGCAACTTCGAAAGACCATGTTTCAAAATAAGAAATGAAAAGGACTAGGGATGTAGCTGAGTTCAATCCCCAGTACCAAGAAAAAAAAGTGTTCTAAGTTTTAAAAATCAAATTTACTCCCTTTTATTTCTTCATGCACCTGTTAAAATATTTATCCCACGCTTCCTTATACTAATATTTACATACGCGTGCATGTGTGCTTGTGTATGTGTGTTTGTGTGTACTGTGTTTGTATGTTAGTGGGACTGTGAAATCTTCATCAGGTTGTACATGTTTCTGTACTTATTACTCTGAAATTCCATTTCAATATCTGTACACCTTACAAGATGGTGAATGCTTTTGGGATAAGTGCCACCACCTACTCACAATCTTCTCCATAGGTACTGAGTTCAGTACTTGTTAACAGAGGGCAGGCACTTTGTCAATGTGGTGAACTAGATTGATTAAAGTGTCTATATACATTTTTACCCCTAAGAAGGAAAAGGTCTGTTGCAATTTTTTGTTGGATTATATGAGTGTTCTTGTTACTATATATAGTCTGTAATACATAGAGGAAAAAAGGCTTTGAGGGTGGAAGAGACAGATTTGCGAGTTGGAGAAGAAAGAATGTGTCAGCGTGCAAGAGAAGGCAGAGGGAGAAGTTGATGGAGTGGGAGGCTGGGGGTGGTGAAAGGTGATAAAGTGAAACACAAGGTGACAGTAAAGCATTTAAAAATTGTCCCAAAGTGCTGACTATTCTAAATTCATCTTTGCTGAGAAATTCCATATTTTTGGCTTACCTTTGGGGAAGGTGGAGATTAGGTTAGGGAAAAGGTAGACTAGTTCAAATTTCCATGGAAACAATTTTCATAAAATATTGATCGACAAATTTATTAGGAAGTAAGAGAGAAAAGAGATAGTTGCCATGGAAACTTGGACATTCAGAGACATGCACTTGAAGAGATTTCTTCTTATTTATTTTAGCTAAATAAGTGATTAATCCTAAGCTGCTATACCTTGGTTAGCTTACTTTTTAATATTCCCAAAGATTTAAGGACATTATTTTCAGACTGTAGTTGTTATATTCACAAGAATTTAGAGCATTATTCTTTGATTTTAATTCTATAAGCATCATTTTTATAATTATAAAATCCATTTTAAAATCTGATATTTTAAAATCTGATATTTTAAAATCTGATATATATATAAGCTATTGAAGCATTATTTTGTAAATATGAATCTTTTAAATTTATTCTTTCTTTAGATTATAACATTAACAATCACATTTTTCTTAATGAAATTTATTGTTTCTAATCTGCACTGAATATCACAAAAAATACTCTACAAATACTAAGAGAAGATCCTTTCAAGTGTTTTGCCTTTTATCCAAACTTGCTTTTATGACATGAATTTTAAGATTCTTTTTAGGTTTAGAATTTTATTTTGTCTATTTTGGCCATCATATCACTACAGAAATGTGAGGTAGTTCTGATAATATATCTGTAGTTGAGAAATGTATAGAAATGATGTGATTCAAAATGTTCCCTGTATGTAGAAATGCAACCTGTACAAATTCAAATAGATAAAGTAGGATATTAAACATAAGTGTTGCATCTAACTTTGTAGGATTCAACTGCAAAGTTCTATCTGTAACATACTTTAGATAATGTATCCCAATGACCCCTTACATTTTTCCATGCTGGAAAACTGAAATGCAAAGGATTCACAGAGAACACATGATTTCATACTAGACACTGATAGACTTTAATTGCCACACTTGGACAAAATTGCCTTCTTTTTTTGAGAATTGATTTCCCTTTTTTATGTTCAGAGTTTAGCATTCAAATAAGGGGGGGTATGTATACTTTGTGCACATTCTCTCACCTGTTATTAATGATAAGTTATACTTTGGAACGTAAGTTATAAGAAAACCCTCTTTTGATGGTATAAGACTATGTATCTTCCATAACTTTCGGAAAATGCGTCATGTTGGTTTTTCAGATTCTACAGGCAACTGAAAAATCTTCTGATTTTCTTAAGGTCATGCACCTTTATAGGTAGGAGGAACCTAGAGGTGAACTGCTTCAAATCTTTCATTTTCAAAGGGGAAAAACTGTGGCACAGATGTGTTTGGCCATGTCTCCTATTTGCTAGTCTAGAATGTGCTCCATAGCACCAGTCCATCTCCAAGGCACAGCTTGGTTATACTGTAGCTCATACCATCATCTCCATGAGGTATGGACCTCAGCTGCCACAAATACATGCACACAATTAGAAAACTCACCATGTCAAGGAAACTTCAAGAGAAATCTTCACTGCAAGCTTCTCCTATGAAGAAACTCCTTCAGGCCAACCAGTGCCCATGGAGGCTGCTTAAGAAATCATGAGAAAGCAGTGATGTCACAGAGGATTAACCTTCCCCAATATGGCATCCAAATTACTCCCAGGTAAAGGAGACAGACTCGGCTTCTATAATCATTTGTTAAGACATCTCTTTCCTAATGGATCCAAAAACTGTGGTACATTTATTTATACCATGGAATATTACACAGCAATTAGAAACAATGATATTGCAGCCTTCGAAGGTAAATGGATGGCTATGGAAGAGATCATGATGAGTAAAATCAGCTTAACCCAGAGATCTAAGGGTCGATTGTCTCCACTCATCTGTGGAGGTGGGGACTAGACCCTGGACAATGAGAAAGTTGGTCTAGTAGCATGAGTT
>PVKS010013263.1:0-51354 GCA_004027875.1 Aplodontia rufa | reverse complement strand
AGTGAGGGACATCTGGGTTGTTTCCATAGTCTAGCAATAGTAAATTGAGCTGCTATGAACATTAGATATTGCTGTGTCACTGTAATGTGCTGATTCTAAATCCCTTGGAAAGATACCCAGGAGTGGAATAGCAGGATCCTATGGTGGGCTCATTCCTAGTTTTTTGAGGATTTTCCACACTGCTTTCCAGAGGGGCTGCACCAGTCTGCAGCTCCACCAACAGTGTGTTAGTGTCCCTATCTCTCCATAGCCCCTCCAGCATCTATTATTGTTTATTTTCTTCATTTTTGCCATTCTGACTGGCGTAAGGTGATATAATTCACCACTTCTTGATTTTTTTTAAGAGCGAGGGAGGGAGAGAGAGAATCTATTTTATTTATTCTCTGGTTTTTGTTTCTCTGACACTTAGTTTGTACGTGGTACTAGGGTTTAAACCTGGGTCTTTGCACATTCCAGGCAAGTGCTCCAATCATTGCGCCATGACTACAGTCCCTTCTTGATGTGTTTTTAAATTTGGTTTGCTAATGTTTTATTAAGGATTTTTGTATCTATGTTCATCAGGGATATTGGTCTGTAGTTTTCTTTCCTTGATTTGTCTTTGTTTTGGTTTTGTTATAAGGATTATACCGGCTGCCTAGAATATATTTGGGAGTGTTCCCTTCTTTTCAGTGCCATAGAATAACTTGAGAAAGACTGGTGTTGGTTTTTCTTAAAGGTCTGGAAGAACTCAGCTGTGAATACCTCTGATCCTGGACTTTTCTTTTTTGGAAGGTTTTTAATGCTGTTTCAATTTCATTACTTAATACTAGTCTGCTTAGGTCTTCTATATTTTCCTGGTTCAAATTGGGCAGGTCATATGTGTCTAGAAATTTGTCAATGTCTTCTAAATTTTCTAATTTATTGGAGTAAAAATTTTTAAAATAGTTTCTAATAATTCTCTAGATTTCAGAAGAATCTTGGTGATATCTCCTTTTTCATCTCTAATTTTATTAATTCGGCTCTCTTTTGGTTAGTTTGACTAAGGTTTATCATTCTATCTTTCAAAGAACCAACTCTTCATTGTATTGATCCTGTGCATTGCTTTTTCATTTTATCTTCAATGGATCCATAGGCTGTATCAGCCAGGTAAAATGTTCTGTGTGCCTGTTTCAGTCTATGGTTCATCCACCCTCTGGGAATTCTTTCATCAGCTACTCCTAACATCATGAGTTCCCAATCTGCCCATCTTCTCCCACCTTCCCTGTTCCGTATGCACAAGCTGCAGGGACAGCTTTCAGCTTCTGGTAACTGGGGGCAGAGGTAGGGTAGGAAATCTTGCTACTACCGTAGAATGCTTTCACCTCAGCAGTCCACTTTGGATTTTTTAATGAGATGCTTATACTACCAATTCTGTGTCCATTAAAATCAGTCTTCTGTAAACCACAGTTTTTCCCTAAACTCATTTTTCTTTATTTTTTAATTTCTTTATCCACCAGTCTCACATTTCTTTTGTCTGTGTATAGAATATGTGGGATTTTTTTAGTATTTTTTGCATGTTTCCTGTAAATCTGAAATTATTTCCAGAAAAAGTTTTAGCAACACTAAATCATTTTAAAATCCAAATGCATAGAAAAAAAGAATTATAGTAATAAAATTTTAAATATTAAAAAAAACAGATACTTCATAATAACTCCTACTCTAAGCATTATGTATGAACCACATTCTGAAACTACTCTAGCATTCGTGTATGACTTTGACACAATTTGTCTGTGTGTTATGGTTTAGATATTAGGTGTCCCCCCAAAATCTCATGTGTGAGACAATGCAAGGAGGTTTGTTTAGAGGTGAAATAATTGTATTGAGGTCCTTTACCCAATCAATGAATCAGTACCCCAACAGGGATTAACTGAGCGGTAATTGAAGGCAGATAGGATATAGGTGGAGGAGGTAGGTCATTAGGGGGTGTGCCTTTGGAGTATATCTTTTATTCCTGGAAAACAGATCCTCTCTGCCTCCGGCTGTGATGTCCTGAGCTGCTTTCTTCTGCCTTACCATTCAGTCATGATGTTCCACCTTAACGTGAACCCTGAGGAATGAAGCCAGGTGTCTACAGACTGAGACCTCTGAAACCATGAGACCCAAATAAAGTTTTTCTCCTCTAAAACTGTTCTCATCAGGTCTTTTGGTCACTGCAGAGAAAAAGCTGACTAAAACCTTGTGTGAATATTTGTGGGTATTTTACTGGGGATTGCCAGGGTCTTGCACATGCTAGGCAAGAGCTCTATGTAAGCTACATCCCCAGCTTGCAGAAATAATTTTGATGGGTATATCCTCTTTGTTTTATGTTCTCTAGGATTACTCACATACAGTACATTTGAGGTTCACAAGCATCAAAGCTCAGCATGAATGAGTATCTTTTACATTACATACAGCCTTTGATCCTGTAATAATGGTACTTAAAACCAAATTTTTTTATTGAGATGTATTGTCCAATCATAAAGGTGTACAAGTAACAATGATATGCCCCAGATCCTAATCCAGAATCCCCCCCAACATCACCCTCACCCAAGTCTCTTGACTGTTCTATATTTCCCCCACAACAGATATATCTTTAATATGTTTATATATAACTATATGTATTATGTAATATATATATATGATTGTGCATTTTCCAGAATTAAAAGACTATATGAAAGGTACTCCAAACAGGATAGAAGCCTCCCTTGATATATTTTCTCTAAGTGCTCTTTTCACACTGTAAATTCCCACTCTCTCTCTCTCTCTCTCTCACACACACACACACACACACCAACAAACAAACAAAAAAAAAGTTTGCTCTTTCTAGCCCAAGCACAGTGATGACTGAACAGTATAAGCCAGCAAGTGATATTGTGAAAACACTTTTTAAGCATGTGCTATGTCATATTTATTAACATACCACTGACTCAAAGAAATTCCCTGAGTCCAGAGTCAGGGATGGGCAGTAAGACCCAAATGGAAAGGAGAGGATGGAACACATGACCAAGGGCATACACAGATCCATCCTTACAGGGGGAGATGAAGAATCCCTCCCCCAATGTAATCTATTGCCAACCCACATTTACCCCAGCAACTCTCCCTCTCTTCTCTCATTCTGGTCTATTACTCTAGTCTTCAATTCTGTGAGTTCTCTCAAGCCCCATTAAGAACTTTCCATTTTTAAGTTAATTTAAAATAATATGAATTTGCCCACTTCCAAAAAATAGAAAAAAATAAAAATGAACGCTTTCTTGAAATTTAGTATAAATATGCCTACTATATAAACAGATGTATCATTTTATTTCCCCAAACACAAGAAACTATTTTATTCTTTTGGATTGCATGCCTCTGTTTAATGGGCCTTTTTTCACTAGTGTAATTTCAAGTTGATTTTTGCACAGTTCACTTAATGAATATTTGATATAGTTATACTTAGAACCTTTATTTTCTCCATCTGTATTTCATCATTTATCTTTTAAAACTAATACAAATATAAAATTATAACATTCATTTATTTCTTTAGTTGCTATTATTGTTTTCCCCCACTATATGTAAGCTTTGTGAAAATAAGGTCATTATTCATTATGTTCACTTTGTATATTATCAGATTCTCAGTGTATATAGACAGCCTCAATAAACATTTATTCAAATGAATTAAACTCAATTGGGTAAAACATCCAGGTTTTTAAACAGTAGTTTTAAACATATCTACCAGTTACTATAATTTAAAATTTTTCATTTCCTAACTCAACTGAAAAATTAAAACTTTTCTTTCCACCACATAGTATATAGACAAAAAAAAGAAACTGACTTGTGATTATTATAATTACTAATGAATTATGGACTATAAACCATATAAAAGATAAGGGAGACATACTGATTAGGAATGAATACAGGGGGTGCTGGAGTGGTGACTCAATGGCTGGAGCGCTTGCCTGGCATGCACGAGGACCCAGGTTCAAACCCCAGCACCGCATATAAAACTGTCAGAGAAACAAAGACCAGATGTAAAAAATAAATGAAAAAGAAGGAATGAATATAAAGGAGCTGGATATGGTGGAGCATACCTGCAACTCAGTGGCTTGGGAGGCTGAGGCAAAGGATTGCAAGTTCAAAGACAGCCTCAGGAACCTAATGAGTCCCTGTCTCAAAATAAAAAATAAAACTGGGCTGGGGACATAGCTCAATGGTTAACTGCCCCTAGTACCAAATGCAGAAGGTCGGGTGCAGTGTACCCAAAATAGAAACTCTAAAGTTAAGGATATTTGCCTTACCAAGAGGTTGTTTGTTTTTTTCTTTGATCACAGCCTCATGGGAAAAAAATATGAAAACGAGGCGAAGTCATCTATGGTAAATTACAAAAATGACTACATATTCCACAAATTATTTTGTTCCCATATGCATACCCTGTAGCAGGGGATTTTACAGCTTCATCCATTAAGAAACAGAATCTATGTTTTCATTATTTTGTCTCTGAGTTTTTGGCCATGGGATTTGTTTTGGCCAACAGAACATCAGCATCCATGCTACAGATGAATGTATGGAAAATGCTCACATATTAGGGTTTATACTTTCATATTGTCTTTTTAGAACCCTAGGAACATTATGTAAAGAATCCTGCCACAACAAATTGGATGATGAGACACGACATGAAAGAGACAGGTTGCCCCAACTGAGCCCTAATTAGCAGGTACAGCTTCCAATCAAGGTAGCTTAGAGAGAAGCTTTCAACAGAGGCCTGTCATGAGAGTGATGCCATCAGAGCCATGAGTCAAACTAGCCCAGAGGATCATCCAGCCCACCCAGAGAACCATGAATAATGTTAATTGTTTTAAATCATTAAGTTGTGCCATGATTTAATACACAACAAAAGCTACTATTATTTGAACTAATAGCTGTGGATAACAATAGGACAACAAGCATCACTAACATTGAGGCAGGGAAAAATCTTTAAAGTTCATGTTAGAAATAACTAGAAAATATAGTAACAAATTGGAGAGGGGTTTATAAGAAGATGACTCCTTTAAAAAGTTCAACTTTCTACCCTAGAGTTTCAGTTTCTTTAAGGAACTTCTTAAAAGATCCTTTTAAAAAAAATAAAAAGTATATTTTTATAAAAAAGAGTATTTCACATAAAAGGCCAGTACTATGGAGAACTTTGCTAAACCAACTGCTAATCTCCGCACTTTTAAACTGGTGATTAAAACCAGGATTTTTTGGTCAGGTGACTAAGAAATCATATTCTCTTAGAAATGGCTCCAAAAAAATGGTGTTATTGTGCAAAGAACTAAATCTTTTCCATCACCTTTCCTGGCAGACCAAATAACAAATTTAAAGTGATTTTCCAAAGTTTCAGTACAGGATATTAGCATGACCGTATAGAATATAAGCAAATATAAAACTTCAGTACCTTCTGGGTTTTAAATGGAAAGAATATTTTTCTCTCATTTATAACCCAAAAGAGATTATATTGTATGCCCCCTTTTATGATAGCCTAGAAGACCTCAGATAAATTTGTTTTCCACCCTGATAACTTCAGAAATTCTGATGAAAGAATAAAAGACAATTTTTAAAATTCCAGTGTTCATTACTGCAGAAGAAAGTTTTACTCTGAGAAAAATTTTAAATTCTCTGGAACTTTCATCAATTGTTCATCACCTCCAGTTCTATAATAGTGAAATTCCTACACCAGTCTATAATGTTAAACAATCCACAGAGGCTTCCAGGCAGTGGGTATCAATACCCCCTACATAAACAAATCAGAAATTATATTCCTGATTTGTATCAGAGGTATTAAGGTTGATACTACACAGAATCATATTTTAAATCAAAATCTACTCTATTTGTATTTAGTGTATCAGCAAACAACTAAGGACATTTAGTGAACTGAAATCAAGTTCAAATATTGCAGGAAAGCTTATTTCTCTTATTTCGCTCTTATTATGATTTGTTGTAAAGAGATATTTTAAATAGCCACGATGAGAAGATACAGCTCACTCTAACTGAAATCACTAAATTTTGTAGGCATTAATGGACTGTCCTAAATAAACTCATTCACCAGGCCAATTACATCATTAAAGTGGGGATGCACTTTTATTATTCAGGGCGTTTAATCTGAAGTTTGACTAACTTCACAGTGAACATACTAAAGTTCACATATGGGTAAGAAGGTCAACTGAAAACACCTACCTTGAAGTAGTTTAAGCTAATTCTACTCAAATCCACTTCTAAGATGTGCTTTAATGAACCTATACATAACTTTTTTCATATGAAAATGCAAAGTTATAGCTAGTAACAGTTCTTTCAGTCAAATGGCATCTGTTTAGAAATGGAGAATAATTATTACTAATAATAATCATAAATATGACAATAATTATGGACAATACATGGAAAACACGATTCTTAGCTGTATGACCATGGGTAAGTTTCTTCCTTATGTGAAAAATAAGAATAAAAATACTTATCTCGTTGGGATAAAAGAATTATAAATGTGTATGTATGTGTACATATACATGTACATATGTATGTGTGTATATATATATATATTAGTATATACTAGTACGTGCAAGGCATTTTCCTAAATAAGGAAAAGAAACACAAACAGTAACCTCTAGCCTTAAGCAGTTGCTACACACTTAGATTGATTGCACTGATGGCTCAAATAAATGGGATGCATACAGGATTATACAGATGGAGTTGTATTTTCTTTAAATACATGTCCACACAGAGACTGAAGATTTGCTTTAAAATACATTTTGTTATAGGTTTAACACTCCATTATATACGAGTTGTCATGGATTTCCTTAACAAGGCCTCCAAAGTACAAGAAATAAAACCAAGAATCAAGAAATAGGACACCATTAAACTAAAAATTTTCTGCACAGCTAAAGTAACCATTAGGACTGTGAAGACAAAGCCTAAAAAATAGGAGAAAATCTTAGCCAGCAACAACTATAATAGGGGAATAATATCCAGAACATACAAAGAACTCAAAAAACTTAGGTGGTTCAGCAGTAGAATGCTTGCCTGGCATGCAGTGATTACCCAGGTTTGAACCCAGCACTACACAGACAACTGGGTGTCAGAAAAACAAAAAGTAGAGGAAAAAATAAACAAAACTGACTCTTTCTCTGTTAAAACAAAAAACAAAATCAAATAACCCAATCACCAAATTGGCTAAAGAACAGAAATTTCTCAACACAAAAAACACAAACGGCGAATGAAGATATTTTAAAAATTTCAACATCTCTATCAATAAGGGAAATGCAAATCAAAACTATATTAAGATTACATCTCACTCCAGTTAGAATAGCAAAGATCAAAATCATGATCAATAATAAATGCTGGCAAGTTTGTGGGTAGAAAGGAACGCTTCTGCATTGTTGGTGGGACAGCAGACTGGTTCAACCACTTTGGAAAGCAGCATGGAGATCCTCAAAAAACTAGGGATGGAACCACCATATGACCACTATCCCATACCTGGGGATCTTCCCAAAGGACCTAAATTTGACATACTATAGCGACACGGCCACATTAGTGTATACTGCAACACAATTAACAATAACTAAATTATGGAATCAATCCAGATGCCTGTCACCAGATGAGTGAATAAAGAAATTGTGACATATACATACAATGGAGTTCTACTCAGCTTTTAGAAAGAATGAAATTATGGCATTTGGTGGCAAATGGATGCAAATGGGGAATATCAAAGTAATGAAATTAGTCAAACTCAGAAACTCAGAAATTGTATGTTTTCTCTCATTTGAGGAATCTAGAGTAAAATCAAAAAATGGGGGGAGAGGAATAAGATTTCATAAAGAACCATTTAAATACAAATCAATAGAACTAATGAAAGTCTAGTAGAGCCAAGAAAGCAGAGGAGGAAAGGGCTGACAATATGGAAAGAAGGGTGGATTAAAGGGGTAAGAGAAAAATAATTTTGCACCCTTAGAAAAATAAATAATTCTCAATCAAATTCAAGGAGCTATCAGCAGAGGAAAGGGACCAGGGGATGTGGTAGGAGTGCTGACAGAGGGATGTTGGCCAAATTATATTGTTATATTGTATGCATGTATGAATATATAACAACAAATCCCATCATTATGTACAACTTTAATGCACCAATAAAAAATACATTTTGTTTGGCCAACAAACAAATAGTACTCTTAAAGTTTTTGGATTTGGTTACTTTTGGGAGGTACAAATATTTTTCAGTATACTATATTCCCACTAATTCTTAGTATTTTAATCAGTCTAATTTCTACACATTTCTTCCCTGGTCCTTTGGTTATTTTAGTTGCAATCCCCAATACAGATCTTGACTGAAAGCTTTAAAAAAAAAATGTGCACCTCTCTAATTCAACACAGTAATGGAAGTTCTAGCCAGTACAATAAAGCAAGAAAAACAGGTTGTCACACAGATTAAAAAGGAAAAAATAAAACTAGCCCTAATACCAGAAGACATAATCTACATAGAAAATATCAAGAAATCACAAATTCCTAAACTATTAAATGCTGCAAGATTGCTGGAGACAAAAATCAACACACAAAAATTAATTGTATTTCTATATACATAATAAATATGTGGAGACTGAAATTAACAATACAATTTACAACTGTTCAGCAAAATACTTATGTATAAATCTAACAAAATGTAAAGAACTTGTATGCTGACAACTATAAAATGCTGGTGAAAGAAAATAAAATATCTGGGCATGGTGGTACCTACCTGTAATCCCACCAGTTTGGGAGGCCCTAGGCAGGAGGATCTCAAATTGAAAGTCAGCCCCAGCAACTTAGTGGGAGCCTAAGCAACTCAGTAAGACCCTGTCTCAAAACAAATGATAAAAACAGGCTGGGGATATGGCTCAGTAGTTAAGTGTTCCTGGGTTTAATCCCTAGTATGGAAAGAAGCAAGGAAGGAAGAGTGGGAGAGGGGAGGTGGTTAGAGGGGGAGAAGGAGGGGGAGAGAGAGACAGTGCTTGGAGGGAGAAAGGAGAGAGGGAGGGAAGAACAGCTAAAAAGTGGATCTACATTGTCCACCAAAGGATCATGTGTTGAAGGCTTGGTCCCCAAAGCAGCATTATTCAGAGGTATAACTTTTGGCAAATGATTGGATCATGAGGGCTCTGATCTCATTCATAATTGGCTATTGGGAGGTGATGGAAGTTACAGGAAGTTGGGCCTACCTAGAGGGAGTAGATCAGTACGGTCATTACATGGAAGGGTATATCTTATCCCTGGCTCCTTTTGTATTCTGCAACTTCCCCTCAACCCCACTTCCTGGCTGCCATGACAGTTTTTCCCCACCATGACCTCTGCCATGATGTTTCTGCCTGGTCACAGGTCTAAAAGCAACAGAGCTAGTTGATCATGGACTAGAACCTCTGAAACCATAATCCAAAGTAAACCTTTCCTCCTTTAAGTAGATTTTAACAAGTAATCTTCACAGAGAAAGCTACCACAATAGGAGATTCAACAATTCAACATAGTAAAGATGTCAATTCTCCCCAAGTTCATCTATATGTAAATTTAACATAATTTTTATTCAAATCTTCACCAAAAGATTTTTTTCTTTTAGTAAATTTAAACAAACTAAATTTTAAACATATGGAAAGGTGAAAAATTGGACTAGGTAATACAATTGTGAAAAAGAACAAAATAGTAGGAAACATTCTACTTGATCTTATATCTTACTATAGCTACAATAATTAAGACAGTGTAGTATCGGTGGAAGGAAAAGCACATAAATCAAGAGAACAGAAGAGAGAACCCAGAAGTGAACCCACACATAGATGGACAATTGATTTTTTATTTAAAAAATGCAAAGGAAGGATTGTGAATGGAGACATGATTGTCTTTTGAACACAACTGAAGTAATTCGGATATCTATAAGCCAGAGAAAGAGAAACTCATACCCTATACAAAAATTCAAAATTGATCATATATTTAAATGCAGAACACAAAACTAACTTTTAGACAGAAAATAAGAGAATATCTTCTGAACACACAAATAGGTAGAGTTCATAAACATAACACCCAAAGTACAGTCTGTACAGAAAAAAAATCAGTAAGATTCAAACAAAATTAAAACTTTTGCATATAAACGACCCTGTTAAAAGGATGAAAAGACAAACCCCAGGGGGTGGGTGTGATGGGTATTTGCAAAGAACAAATCCAACAAAGGAGATGTATCTAGAATATACAAGCAGTTCTTGCTTTGCACAGTAGTGTGGGACGATAAAAATGACCACATATCTTAAAAACCACACAAAGCTTTCTTTAATCACTGAGAAAATGTATAATTGTTCCTAGACCTTTAAAACTTGTTGTCAAAATTCACATATTATTGGAAAAAATGCATATGCAAAATTTAAAAAATATTGAAACCAATATTTATTTAGCACATTGTAATTTAAAGTAATAGAAGCTGTGAGAATTAAAACATCAAGTGTAGCTTAAGCAGTGCCTTCTTGTGCTGTAACTAACTTACAATACACAATGAGCATCTTTTCTGTACCTTGATGAACTGTCATATTCCTAAGTTTGGACTAGCTTCTAACATTTTACCTTTTGTATTTTTAATGCCATGAGATATTTCTATTCCTTTAACATGAAGATTTTTGCCACTTTCTGGGACTTATTCATCCTTTCCTCACTTATGTAATAAGGCTTGCTGCCACTAAATTCCTCTGGCTGCAAATCTAGTCTCTTGCACGGCAGCAGTATCAACATTCTCATAGTTAATTATTTCCTCTAAAATTCCATTTATGGTTAATTAGAATTTTACTTCGTCTTGCAATTTTTATTTCTGTGCTGGATTTTCAATTTCGTTGGTCAATTCCATCTTTCGATTATCCATTTTTGTAAAGTGTCATAGAGATTTATCACTGAGAGACAAGGAAGCAATATAAACACACATTTTGCTTAAGAGATGTGCAATGATCAATCATCAAAAGACTTTGAAGGAAGTAAACTAACATAGACCATGATGCACATGTGTTATTTATGTTGTGATCTGTGGACTGGAGAACTAGCAATAGTTTGTGCTTTATGCAATCACCCACAGTTAACGTGTCATGATAACTGAAATTCAAACTATGTAATTTAAGCCATAGCAATACAAAGTCATGCATGCTGGAATTATGGAAAGCAAGGATTATTATATAAAGAACTCAACAGTTTTTTCAAAGGAATTTTAAAAATCTGTATATCCAAACAAAATAAACAGATAGTAAATTAGTACCTAAAGATATGTTCAACATCATTAACCATTTGGGACAAATTAAAAATCACAGTGCTCTATCACTGTAGATGGCTAACCTAACAATTACCTCAGCATGTATGAATTCTTACATAATCCTGAGGAACTGTGCTTAGGTTCTTGGGGGACGTAGGGAGGGGGTTCAGGAGGGAGTAAGGGAATAGGAAGGACATCAAGGTGACCAGAGGGAGGTAGTATGGGGGAGTCTAACCTGAGGGGAACCTCTGACTTCCACAAGAAGTCCAATTAACTTGGGTCTTAAGTAAAGTGAAACATGGAACCACTGGGAACCCAAAGGAGGAAACCATGGTCTGACACCAATATTGGCTTGTTCTGTCATTACACTTTTGTTCTAGATTGTATGACAGTGAACCCCTCCTGTTTTAAGACCATGTTTATTGAATAAAAATTTAAAAAAAAAGAACAGCTAAATTTAGAAAAATCATGAAAATACTAAATGCTGGCAAGGAATTGTAGAAACCAGATCTCTCAAACAAAACTGACAAGAATGTAGAAAAGTACTCTTAGAAAATACTTTTGGCAGTTTCTTAAGAACTACATATGCAATCACTGTTATCACCCAGCAACCCCATTACTGTAGGGTATCTATCCCAGAAAAAAAAAAAAAAAAGGAAATAAACCACATACCATATATTCTTCACCAGGTGTGAATATCTGAACAAACTGTGACACATTGGCATCATGGAACAGTGCTCAAAAATAAAAAGAAACAACTATTGATATGAATATTGGATGAAGCTCCATGGAATTAAAAGCAGAAAAAAGCCAGTCTCAAAGGTTACATGTTATATGATTACAATTATATGAGAATCTCAAAATGACAAAATCACAGAAAAGGAAAACAGATTAGACGACTGCAAGAAATGATAAAAGGAGAGGTGTCTGTGTGTGACAGGGACAGCACAAGTGACCTTTGTGCTGATGGAACAGTTCTAAATCTTGATCACAGTGGTTTTTACACAAATGTACTCAACATAAAACTGCACAGAACTACACACACATACATTCACAAATGACAGTGTGGAAAACTGAAGAAATCTGAATGAAGTATGTGTATTGAACAAATGTGCCTGCTTATTATACTGTAGTTATGTAAGATGTTACCCCAATTTTTTGAGGAATCTCCACACTGCTTTCCATAGTGGCTGTACTAGTCTGCAGTCCCACTAGCAATATGACAGTGTTCCTTTTTCCCACAACCCCTCCAGCATCTGTCATTGTTCATATTCTTCACTTTTCCCACTTGGACAGGAGTGAGGTGGAATCTCAGTGAAGCTTTGATTTGCATTTCTCTGATAGCTAGTGATGTAGAGCATTATATATGTAAGGGCTTTTTGGACTTCCTCCATTGAGAAGTTTCTCTTTAGTTCCATAGCCCATTTATTGATTGGATTATTTGTGGTTTTGGTGGTTGACTTTTTTTTAGTTCTTTGCATATTCTGGTTATTAACCCTCTGTCTCAGGTGTAGCAGGAAAAGATATTCTCCCATTCTGTTGGCTCCTTCTTAACACTCTTGACTAAATCTTTAGCTGTGCAGCTTTTTAGTTTAATTGCATCCAGTTCATTTATTCTTGACTTTAATGCTTGCGCCATGAGAGTCTTGTTAGGGAAGGCGGAGCCAACCCCTATGTCACAAAGTGTTGATCCTATTTTTTCTTCAAGCAATTGTAAAGTTGCTGGTTTAATATCCAGATCTTTGAATGATTTTGATATGATTTTGTGCAGGGAGAGAGGTAAGGATCCAATTTCAGTTGTCTACATATGGCTGTCCAGTTCGTCCAACACCACTTGTTGAACAGGTTATCCTTCTTCCACTCTATGCTTTTACCTTTTGTTCCCTTTATCAAATATCAGATAGTTAAAGATATGGGGGTTCTTCTCAAAATCCTCTGTTCCATTGGTCTTTAATTCTATTTTGATACCAACACCATGCTGTTTTTGTTACTACAGCCCTATAGTATAATTTCAGGTTGGGAATTGATGCCGCCTGCTTCCTCTTTCTTGCTGAGTATTGTTTTGGCTATTCTGGGTTTTCTGTTATTCCATATGAATTTGAGAATTGCTTTTTTATATCTGTGAAGAATGTCATTGGTACCTTGATGGGGATTGCATTGAATCTGTATAGGGCTTTGGGTAGAATGGCCATTTTAATTCTATTGATTCTGCCTAACCAAGAACATGTTTTTCCATCTACTCATATCATCTGCAATTTCTTTTATTAATTTTTGAAAATTTTCATTGTAGAGGTCCTTAATATCCTTTGATTGATTGATGCCCAAGTATTTTTTTTTTTTGAGATTATGGGACAGAGTTCCTGATTTCTTCTTCAGTGGATTTGTTATTGGAGCATAGGAAAGCTAATGATTTATGAGTGTTGATCTTATAGACAACCACATTGCTGAAATCATTTATAAGCTCTAGAAGTCATCTGGTTGATCTTATTGGTCTTCTACATATAGGATCATGTCATCAGCAAATAAGAGACATCTTGGGGGCTGGAGAGGTGGCTCAGTGGTTACAGCGCTTGCCTGGCATGCACAAGTACACAGGTTCAAACCCCAGCAACCCACGTACACAATAAAGTGTCAGAACAACTAAAGCCATGTGCAAAACTCAACAAAAAATTGATTCTCTCTGTCCTTCTCTCTTTAAAAAAAAAAAAAAGACATCTTGACTTCTTTTCCTACTCGAATTCCTTTGATTTCCTTCTCTTGTCTGATACCTCTTGTAAGGGTTTCAAGAACTATATTGAATAAGAGTGGTGAAAGTGGGCAACCTTGTCTTGTTCCTGAATTCAGTGGAAATGCTTTCAGTTTTTCTCCATTAAGCATAATGTTGGCTATAGGTGTCTCATAAATGGCTCTTACAAAATTAAAGTATCTTCCTTTGATCCCTATCTTCTCCAGAGTTTTGAGCATAAATGGGTGTTCAGCTGAATCTTTTTTTTTTAAAGAGAGAGGGACAGTGAGAGTGACAGAGAAAGAGAGAATCAACTTTATTTAGTTTTTCACATGGCCTCAGTTGCTCCAACACTCAGTTGTGTATGTGGTGCTGGGGTTTGAACCCAGGTCCTCGTGCTTGCCAGGCAAGCGCCGAAACCGCTGAGCCACCACTCCAGCCCCTGTTCAGCTGACTCGAGTCTTGAACATAAAGTTACTAAGGCATGGAGATGTGAGGAGGGAAGGTAGGTGGAGAAACTACAAAGCAGTATGTCTAAAACCTAAGTCTTTGGGAGGAAAGAATTAGATGAATAAATTAACTGGGGTTTCAAAGTTATGTCTCAAAACAGTGCACAGGGGGCTGGCAGTGGCTTAGCAGCTGACACTTGCCTGGCATGCGCAAGGACATGGCTTCGAACTCCAGCACCAAGGACACAACAAAGTATTGGAGCAATGAAAATCCACATGAAAAACTAAATAAAATTGATCCTTTCTTTCCCACTGTCCCATTCTCTCCTTTTGAGAGGAAAAAAAAAAAAAAAAACAGTGCATCAGTGAACTACTTGAGGATTTTGTTAAAAATATATTCCAAAGGCTATAATCCCAAACATGTATTTAGTAAGTTTGGGCAGGGATCAAAGAATCTGCATTTTAACAATCATACAACCATTCCCACCATGGTATGCTAATGCTCATGATCCACACACCACCATTTATTATTTTTAATTGCTATAAGTCTCTAAAGTAGGACACACACACACCAGGGAGCACAAAAGACACTTCACTGTAGTGTTGGAAGAAGACACTAAAATACATATTTGTATTTAAATTAAGCTTTATTAATATTTGAACAGATACAGATGCTTTCACTCGATCTGTATATAAGGTGAACTGAGGGAATAAGACCTGACAGTGAAGTCCTCATTGCCTGCACCCGTACACTAAGCACAAAAGCTTATAGATGCTTCACAAAATGGAAAAGTGGTACCAAAAGATGTCTAAGAAAAAAGCTTATAAACACAGCAGTGATAATTCATACATGTGGAAAAAAGAAAATGGCAGAACTGACCTCTTTTCTAAACCTGAACTGGCTCTTCCAAGGTTCAAAATTATGAAATTAGATGACCAAGTCTGTGAGAAAATGACTTTTAGAAAGTAAATGCTGTGGAAAGAACATTATGAAGATGATCTGAGCTTTTGTAGCTGAAAATACTAATATGTTACCAAATTTTTCATATCTTCACATCTTGGAAATGACTCCTAACCTATTAAAAAATCTCTAAAACCTCAATGCATGTTATTTTTTAGAATACTCCAAAGCATGTCTGCAGGCTATAGAAAGCTAATTTTATAAAATATATAATTTTGCCAGGCATGGTGGCACATGCCTGCGAGCCCAGAAACATGGGAGGCTGAGGCAGGAAGTTCACAAGTTCAAAGCCAGCCTCAGCAATTTAGCGAGGCCTTAAGCAACTTAACTAGACCCTGTCTCAAAATAAAATTTAAAAAAGGGCTGGGTATGTGACTTAGAGGTTAAGATTCCCTGGATTCAATCTCTGGCTTATTAAAAAAAAAAAAAAAACCCACCACCCAACACAATCACTCTCCACCGCCCCCCCATATATATATACATACACATATATGTATTTACATACATACATATGTGTATATATTTAACTTCACAGTAGTTGCTAGAAGAAATAGTTTATCTTCCATGAGGCCAAACATTTGTTCTGGGACTGAGACCTGAAATGCTTTTACTCACCTCACACCCCTGCTTGGCCTTCACGTGGAGGTTCTGCTGAGACTGCATATGACTAACGTTAATATTGAGTTTTTCCATGTAGTATATGATGTTTTTTCTACTTGAGGAATACTTGCCTCTTTACATTACAAACATCCAGTCATACTATCACAGAATAGTTTTTTTTTAATTAATTTGCTATTTAAAGTTTTGTGGCATTTTCCTTAAGTGAGGTTTTACTTTGGGTATATATTCTATGGATCTCTGAATAATCTTAACGATGAATGATGTTACCTGGGACAGAGATTGCTGGTTAAAGTGTTACTCTAAAGTCTAGAAATGTGATTTTCTTTTTCTTTGTAAATTCTTTTCTATACCCTGAAAATTCAAACAAGTATTTTCTCCTATATGTCTAATGAATATTTCAAACTCAACATTTCAAAGCTAAACTTATCCTCCCAGCTGCTACCATCCCCAAACATCCCCAAATTCATCCTTACAGAATCTTCTCATACTATTAGGCAGAAACTCCATTGTTGCAGTTACTCAAAGAAAAATTTTTTGGAATATTATTGCTTATATTATCTTATACACCACACCCAATCCATGCACTTTCAAAGTATTTCCAAAATCTGACCATTTGCACCCTTCTACCAGTACCACACTGATCCAAGCCTCTATCATTTGTCTAAATGACTGCAATATTCAAAGATGTAGTCTCCTGACTTCTGCCCTTGCTACCTATATAGTGTATTATTGAATTATACTCAGTGACTCAAGTTAAATCACTTCACATCATTCCTGTTTCAAAGTCCTCTAATGGTTTACCATATGCATCAATAAATAACTGCCAAAGATCTTACAAGTTTACAAGGGCATACATTATCTTGTTCCCTGCTCTTATCTCTCAGTTTTTGCTCTCTTACTAGCACAGTGGTCTTCTTGCCAATCCTTAAAACACCAGGTATGATCCCACCTTAGGATTTTTAACTGTTCCCTATCTTGAGTGTTTTTCTCCCCAGATATTTACAAGGCTAGCTTCCTGAATTCAAATTACTATACAAATGTTACCTTATCTATCTCTGACCACTCATAAAAATAGAAAATCCTGCCACTAACTTACCCAAACATAGCCTAGTCACATCTGCTCTTTTATTATTTTCCCGTGTATCACTTATTTCCATCCAAGACACATTTATTCTTTGGCCTTGATAAGGGTGTGGCCAACATTTTTGTTCCCTAAAATAGTGCTTGTCAGTGGCACAAAGTAAACAAAAATGGTGGGTTTTTTTTTTTAAACTCAAGTAAAATACTTTAGTATCTACCCATTATCTCTCCCCCCGTGTTGCCTGAAACCTACACAGTGCAAGTTTTTTCAACTTGGTGAAATTTCCCTCTGGTGTTTGGTGTTCCCTCCTAAATACTTTTTTTCCCTTCCTTCTCTGGTTCTTCACTTATTCACATTCAGTATCCTAGGCTTATCTTCTAAAGATTCTCCATCTTGTCTTTGGTTTGTTTTCCTAGAGATAGATAGCTACTAATCTGGACATTGGTTATGGACTTCCCTTTCTAAATTTTAATGTTTCTCTTTCTAGAATACTTGTTTTATACTGATTAAATTTTCACATGCTTTTTCAAAATCAAAGTTGCCATCCACCTCAACCAGTAATTCCTCTTTGCATCACCCATTTCTGAGCACTTTCTCTCACTGTAGACATTTTAGGTCTCCTTTGACTATTTTCCTTTTGTGTGCTCGTCTTCCCTTCAGCACAAGCCAAACTATGGGATACTTAAAGCCTTAATAAACTCATGAACAAGAGAAACCAGTTATCTCTATTTCTGTGGACCTGATGGCAACCAGCAAGTTGCCAGTTTCCTTCACCAATGACTAGCAGAAAATCTCCTCTCTTTCCTCTATTTACAAGAACTTGCCTTCTCAGAAACTCATTGGTGATATGGAACTGAGCCCACCATGTGATGTCCAGAAGGTACTCTGAAGTTAAAAGTCTTCCTAGTACTGCAAATGTAGACTGCATCACTTTTCCTTGAAGTCTGTGGATCTTTGAGAGCATGACTCTTTCAGGAATTTAGATCCTTGCTAAAGGCTTCAAAGCTGCTGGTCCATATCTAAATTAGAAAGGAAGAAATTAAAGTTTTCTTTTCCATATTCTTGTAGTATTAAAGGGCTGTATACATCCTACTAATTCTAAGTCTCCAGCCCCATTGTAAGTGCTCTGTTCAAGTAAGGCAGTTAGCAGATGGAATCAAAGTTTCAGGAGGGAGCTAAAGACACATAATGAAGCCATCACTCTAGAGCCGTATTTAAGTTTAAAAAGAAAGGTGTACCCAAGTTTAAAAATGGGTGAAAAGGGGTAAATACAGGGTGATAAGATGAAGATGCACAGTTAAGAGTAATAGTGCAAAACTTGTGACAGGGAAAGAGGGGTTGTAGGCGAAATACATATGAATGGCTAAGTCCTTAATGAGTGATAGGACATTTAAAACAATAATAGGAGAAAGAAAATATGCCTATTATATACATTCAGCTTTGTCAGAAAATAATAAGTCCATGAATTCCGTTACCTCTGATAAGAAAAGGTAAGGTCACTTCTGGCTGACAACAATGGAGTAAAGATAGATCACAACTGGGTCATAACTACTAATTAAGTGGCAGAGATAGGAGGAAAGACTAGAAGTAAAGGAAGTCAACTTCATGCTGATAAGGAATAGCATCTAGCCCACCTCAAAGAGGAAAAGAAAGTTAACAGTAATACCCTGAGGCTTTGTGTGTGCTAGGCAAGAGCTCTGCCACTGAGCTAATTCCCCAACCAATCTAGTAATTCTTAACCTAAAATCCAGAACATTAGAAAACCAACAGCACATATAAGTCAAAGGATAAAACCCAAGAATAAAAAATCCTTTTCTCCCATCATTAAGTTTAGGGATCATTTTTCTAGCAACCAGCATTCATGTCAAGAAGCACTCAGGAAAATGTTTTTAGTAAAGAGATGGACATACAACTAGCAATCTCAATATTGGCAATTAAAGCTCAAAAGGAACAAAAGCCCAGGCGTTTCAGAAGTCTTTTCTGCACACAGTGTAACTGAGCTACAGAAATGGCAACAAATAAAAAAAAAAAAAAAATCAGCCTCACATGAAAGCAAAACGGGGAAGAAAGACTACAGAGGACACAAAACTGTCAAAAAGTCATGCAGTAACAGTCCTCATAATTTTTAAACATTTAAACATTTTTTTAAACCAATTTGGTTGTTGGACAGGGATATGGAAATGACTTTAACATTTTGTTAATTCATTTTAAAATATCTAAATACAAATCTACTCACTGGTCTCCTTATGAAGCTCAAACTTTTTGTTTTGAGGATGGATCCTCAAAACATCACCACATGCTCTTTTGCCATCTTGCTACCTCTATTTCTCATCATTCTGTTATTTCAATTCTCACATGAATAACAACGGAGTCAAAGATCCTTGACTCCTCAACTCAAAGACTACCTTCTCCTATCAGTCATTTTCAAGATTTTGACTCTTTCTCTATGATATCACTAATACCTTGGAATTCTTGACTTCGCATATTCCATCCTGACCATCTCTCCTTTTGGCAGTTTTCAGGCTCACTTACTAAAGTTCACAGGACTGTGCCACTTTCTCACCTCTGCCACTTTTCATTATTTACTCCTTGAACTGCACATCACCTTGCAAATGACTTCAACTCCCTGCCCTGCTTCTACTTCCATCATGAGTCAAAAATTTTAACACCAATTCTCTACACCTATACTAAAGCAGCTGGAGAAAAACTAAAGGTTTGTCCAGCTTTGTTTAAATCATGACCACCCCAAAAGGATATAACATAGTTCTAAATACTACCATATTTTCCCATGAAGTTGAAGTTCTTACATAATTGATTTCTCCTCAAATTCTTATGTCAACTTGCTTTAGTCTTAAACTAATGTGCTATTTTGTTTTTGTACAGAGTGGAGCATTATAGAAAAAAATATACTATAATACAAATATTTAAAAATCATTTTGCAGTCAAAACTACCGTTAACACATTGGTAATGCTCAGTTGTGTTCAAACAACTGAATGAGCCATGAGCAAGCTCACCTGGTCTCCCCACAACCACTATATGCACAGACTTGACAGCTTTAAACTGTTCCATTTTAAAAACCAATATTTAGTTGATCAATTTTAAAAAGAGAAGTATCATTGCCACCTTTAGTATTAGCACTTTAAACATCATGAAGGCAGTTCTTCTGTTAGTGAACATAACCATGTTTTATCAGTTAATATTGTTTGATCCAACTTCTTCCAACTTGCAATTTGTTGGCAAACGAAAGCATAGACAAACTATCCAAATGTAGCAATGGAATTCCTCAGATGTCTTCTGCTTCACTACAGTCTCCACCCTATTTATTTTACTTAAGTAATAAAGGTCAGCATATTCTGGATGAGGGTGAATTATACTCTAAAATTTTGTGCCAAAAGATCTACCTACCAATAATTATTAGACAGACTCAAACACACATCCTTCTCCAGAGCTGTTTTATATTTTTTTATAGCCATTAAAAAAGTTGACAGGGGAAAATCTTCCAAATCACCATAAAAGTTGATTATTACATATTTAAACGAAAAAAAATGTTTTAGGAAATAAGCGGTGGGCGGGGAGCTTATTTGACAATGTTCTGTTATTTACATACTAGCACCTTTAAGACTAAAAAAGAAAATTCAACAGCATTCACAACTCATGTTCTACCTCAGTTATGTGGATGCTCATGCAAGAGCACAAGAACAAAGGGAACAGGACACCATAAAAGGTATTTAGCAGACACTTATGAATGGAATGAAAATTAAACTTTCAATATAGCCCATTAAACTCTTCACTAAAGACCTTCTATTGCAAAAAATTCAATAACAGGTACTGTTAATAAGACAATACTGTTAATTCGGTAATAATAGGAGCAAAATTTGTTTTGAAATTTATTGTGTCAAAAGCAGGACACTCCAATGATAAAGGTAATGCACTACACTCAGTAATATTGCAGTAACATAGGAAATGTGGCCACAGTCAAACTGTTGGTTTAGTAGAGCATTAACTTTGCTACCTTTATGAAAAACTAACATTCTCGAAATTATTGACCTCATTAATGGAAAAGGAAACCATAAATTGATTTAACTCATTAGTTTTCAAAATGAAAATTTACATTTATTTTCCAAACAGAAATATTACGTTTGACAAATTTTATAAATCACTTCATGAAAAAGCATTATATCCCAACTTGCAATTTTTCTATCTTCTTGGTATTAGGAGGAAAAAATATATATATATACACATTTAATATATTTTTAAATTAAAAATTCCTTTTGGTTGGAGATAAGGGGGAAGTTGGAAATATCCCTGAAGAGTCTTAATGTAAAGTATTGCAAAATTGTTTCATTTACAATTAAACCCGGAAATTCTGCAAAATGAAATCAGAATAAACAGAACATGTTATCAGGTCACAGGGTGGCCTAAACTTAAGCTGTATTCATGAATCACTCTGCTGAGAAAGAGTTCTCAATTGGTGGTTAAACAATCCATCACAGTGGGCTACCATAATATATTAAAGAAACTGCATTAACTTCTTAAGTATTATAATCAAACCTGGAGGTTAACTAGCTCTTAGTATTTTGGAAGTGGTTAGAAAAGAACTTCAATGGCAAACAAAATGCTTAGAACATTTGCTCAAATTCGAAATATTATCACCCCACTTTTTGAATTTTGGCAATAAACTATTTATTCCATTAGCTTTACTCATATAAAAATGCTTGGTGCATTTCAGCAGATGGCACATATTTAAAACTTCAAAGATATTCTTGTAAACACTACCTAAAATAATACAGAGACCCAAACACAATGACTTGAAAATATTACCCACTATATATTTACTAGATAAAATTCTTTATACATCTATAATACATTGCAATTTCTCCTCAGTCATTATGCTAATATATCAAATATATCTAAACAATGCTAGGTTCAACACACTTCCAAACATAGCTACGAATATGCCAGAACATTTAGGACTTGGTATTTCAAAAAGTCCTAATCCAATTCTTAGTTTAAGACAAATTCAGTCATTTATAACTTTTGCTTCTAAAATTAATATAAGAATCAATGTGATTCTCAAACCCCAGTGAATAAACAGTGGAAATCCAGTCTAGTAATACTGACGTTAATGTAATTAATTTCTATTTTTTAAAGAAAAAGACCAATCACCAACTTTTCAGTTGAGAATAGATTTCTGCAATCATGTTTTATAAATTATTCCTCCTCGTCATTCTACATGAATTTTTGCCAAGCAGACCAAACATCTTTATTAACACATGTGTGTGCTTGCATGTGTACGTGTGTTTGTGTTAGGTATGTATGCAGACTGTAATAAAAACTCTGGAAAATAAAACTTCTCAACCAATTATAATTTTACATTTAAGCAATTTCCAAACAAAACTGAAGACTAGTGGTGTAGCTCAAGTAAGCACTTGCCTAGCATACACAAAGCCCTGGATACAATAATCAGTACTGAAAGAGTTACAGGGGGCTGGAAACACCCTAAACAAAAACTATTAAGTTTAAAGCCACTTTTCAAGCCATTAATTTTGACCAGTGTTTTAACTTATTATATTTATAACATTATAAAATATATTGTTAAATTTCAAAGAATTTTATATGCTACATTAGTTTAACAAATATTCCTCTCCCACCCTCCAAATAAGAACACCGTCACCTTAAATTTATCAGGAGACAGAAAATTTTTTATTTAGGGAAATATTCCCTTTAACGTTGATTAGTAAATTTTATTTGTAATTTATTTCATGTAGATCAATTTAAAAGTATACCTCTTTTCATGAACAAATTATCTCATTCGACATGGCAGATAAGAAATTAATACTTCTTTCTACCTCAAAAATTCAGATTTTTCACATTATGAATTATTTCTATATGGACTGCTATTGTGCTATTGCTAAAAACAATTAATAAAGGAAAGCGAACACTTGGGAAACAAACCATAAGCTACAATGCTAGTTAATAACAAAATATACTAAACATTATTTAAATATTAAACAGCAAAATAGTCCATCTGTATTAAATAAATTATACTTTAATTTGTCATTTGGGTATATAGGTCAATTCCACAATAGTACGGATGGTCTAGTGCAAAGGGGTGTCCTCACACAAAACACACCCACTCATGTAAAACACACACACACACACACACACACAAAGAGAAAGAGAGACCAAAAAGAGGATGATGAGGAAGATGCAGGACACAACATTTAATATTTGTTTTCAAATAACAAATTAAACCAGTGATTCTCATTCTTTCCTGCACATTAAAATTAAATGAAGACTTCTGAAAAATATTAAGAAAAGTCTCGCCCCCACATAAATTAAATGAGAATAGGCAATTGGCCATCGATATTTTTCTGAACTCTCCAAATGATTCTAACATTCACTCAGTGTTGAGATCTACTGATTGAAACCTACATCTTTTTTTCTTATTGTTACTTGACTCAGAAGAATCAAAAAAATAAAATAACAAACCCCTCCTTTACAGGCAGAACAGAGAAGGGTATCTCCAGTTAACAGTAACTCGTGGGTAGTCAAGTTTATTAATGTGCACTTCATTTCCAATAAATTATCTACTTATGCCTCTTCCCTCCCTGTAATTCTATATTCCCAAACTCCAATATCAACTACGGTCGAATTACTTTTTCATAATAAACCAGTTACAATGAAAATATATCACTCATTCATGCAATGAATTCATTCATGAATGAATTTACTGAATGCCTACTATCTGCAAGGCACTGTCTTAGGTGCTGCTGTAGGACTGAGTCATGGGAGAATAAATAGTAATTCATTCAGAGCTTTGTTTTGTGGGGTTTTTTTTTTTAGAATTAATCGTAAAATTAATCACATGAACCTAAATAAGGAAATATGGTCAAAAAAAAAAAAGTAACCAAGCACATAATACTAAGCGTCTGATTTTTAAGAACATAAAATATTTGTACTTTTCCTAATGTTCTGTACAGTATTTCCAGAAGCCTTTGAATATAACATAAAGAAAATTCAAAATAGAAAAATAAACCTTGTTCAAAGTAGATGTTAATTTTAACCACACTCTGTAACAAGTAAATTTCATATATCAGTATAAATATCAAAAAATCTTTATGGAAAGGTAGTTTATGTCCACTTGTAGTAGTCTTAGTAAGTAACCTTACATAAAAATACCACAGATTCTAGTCCTTGACTATTTCATCATGGAGAAAGTTTACACAATACATAATTCATTTTGAGAATAGATTCATATGCTTAGAAATTCTAATGTGAACAAATTGAGTTTTCTTTTATCTTCAAAAAGAGTAGATGTGGGGCAAAGAGAAAATGAGAGCAAAATCTGTTGAAACCTTATAAACATACTAAAACTTAATAACTTAAAATGCTGGCTGATTTTCTTCTGGAGAGCCTTGTTAATTCCCTCTGAATAAATATATTTATATTTATTACTGGGAAGGACTTTTGTGGTTACTTCAAACATAAATAATAATAACTTCTCATCTTAAAGACAGCATTAAATTCCAAAGAGACTAGAAAATGTCAGCTTGACAAGAAAGAGCTAAATGTTCCCCCCCCCTGCCAAAAAAAATATATATATGTAAAATGTTATTTAACCTAAGACAATGGTCAGCAACAGTTCTAATGAGGAAACAATTTAGGGGTTTAAAATTCCCAGTAGTTTTAAAAAGTAAAGGGTAAAAAATCAAGACTCCAGGACCTTGGATACAACATTCTGTCTAGAGAAATAGTAAAATATCTTACTAAGTTAAAATATAGATTTTACATTTTATACGATATTGAATACACACAAAAATACCAGTGTTTTTCATCTTGTTTCTGTTCAGACACTTCAACAAATGATCTTTGGTGCCCGGAATTTTATCAATGTTTAGGGATAATGAAAGATAAGAAATCCAAAATTGACACATTTGGAAACAGAAGACTCAATATCCTGTATCATATAAAATAAGAATGAAAGGTGGACTTAATGTGGAAAGGTAAGGAAGTTAATGTTATACTGCAATGGTGCTAATATATTTTTTCCCCAAAATCATACCCTAGCTTCCACAAAAGATGCTATTCCTAGCATGTTTTTAATCTGTGTTTGAGATTTTTCAAAGGAATGATATTCCCAGCTACAAATATATCATTCTAAGTTTTAAAATCATCAAAGTCAGTGAGAATGTATTCAATTATAAGAAGTCTTGAAAAGGCTGAACAGCCAAAGCTGAAGAATGGCTGATTTTTCATTATTTCTTTTTAAATAAAGAATACATATAGACGCAGTACACATACAGGTTGAAATTTTCATTCAAATAGTCACATCCCTTTGCTTGGTTTTTGAAGTTCCAGAGTTTAAAATTTAATACCATTCACAACATAGTATTATCAGTAAAAGGAATTATAGAGCAATGAAAAATCAGAAGCAAGATGGCTTAGAGAGCCTTATAACCTCTAAATATACACACATTTGGAACCTGTATTTATTTCTAAAGAAACGAATTTTAAGTAATGCTAATTTAACCAATACAGAAAAAACTTCTATCAAAATATACAATTTCCATTACAGACTAGAGGGCTAATATTAAAAAAATAGTTATAAGCCAAAAAGTTTGCTTATATGGATGACAGGCATCATCCTTTAGAAGCACAAAGCATCAAATAAGGTCTTATAAAAGACTGATCTGTGACCTTCTTCATTTATAGGTTGATAAATTCATTAAGCTTGACTCTCAGTCTTTAGATCAAAGTATATCCATGCTTCTTAATCCAGGTTTTTAGAGAAGGAAGAACCAAATAAGTCAGAATCTCAAGTGGGATTTATGCTTTACCATGTACCTGAAAGACAATTTGACAATAGGTTATAATTACATGAATTTTCAAAATTTTAG
Organism: Aplodontia rufa; assembly: GCA_004027875.1. Classification (NCBI taxonomy): domain Eukaryota; kingdom Metazoa; phylum Chordata; class Mammalia; order Rodentia; family Aplodontiidae; genus Aplodontia; species Aplodontia rufa. Next base: position 25,377 of record PVKS010013263.1, on the reverse strand, counting down.
ATTACACATAAAAATAGATTGACATTTCTTAAAGCTTAAAATCAACATTGAAACAAGATGCTTTGTTTTCTAAACGACTAGCAACAACCTAAAACCTTTGAAATAAGGACTTTTGAACTAAACAAGAAGCATTCTTTTTTATTAAATTCTATAACCAAGAATCTAGCTAGGAAAACTAAATGTTTCTCTTTAACATATTATCACTTAAAATCACATTGTTACCTTAATTACCTGACTCTGAAAATCATAAAATTCATTGAGACTTAAAACCAAAAAAGTTAGACTTTAAGGAGCATCTCAAAGAGAACAATAGATTCAAGTGTTAATTATGATCATATGCTCTTAAATTTGCTAATTACAAAATCATTACAAAACTCTACCTATACAAATTAAAATCAATCTAAAAATTCATTTTTTTCCATGAGGTTCCCATAACACAAATTAATTCAGAGTTGGAGACCTTTTGGTTCTTATAAAACACTGGCACCACTTAAACTACTCCATTCGGATAAACAGAAAATGAGATTCACAAAGGTGACATGATTCACTGTAGCCAATCGTGAAACTAATACTAAAAATATGTCTTTTAACTTGAGTTTATTTTTCCTTCTTAAAAATGCTACAAAGCCTTTCCTTCATCTATTTGCTTTATTTTTTTAATTTTGTTTTTGGTACTGGGAATTGATCTCAGGGGAGCTTTACCACTGAGCTATATATCCCCAACGCTTTTTATTTTTTGAGACAGGATCTCACTAAGTTCTTTAGAACCTCATTAAGTAGCTGAGGCTGGCCTTGAACTTGTAATCCTCATGACTCAGTCACCACCACTGTGGCGCACTTCTTCATCTATTTTTAAAGTCAATGTATGAAATGTATTTATTAATGAGCTGTTATTATACATCAGCATCAAATTATACAATGCTCAAAGAAGGGAATGGAGAAATATGGTTCACAACTTCAAGAAATTTAAAATTTAACAAGGAGACAAGAAAATTACTACAATAAAATACAGTTACATATATTTTAAGATCAGAATTACCTATCCAAAGTTTCCCAGAACCGTAAGAAAACTGGTCTATCCAAATGACGTTTGTGATAACTTAGTTCTAATACCGTTACATCCCATTTTTGAACATTTGGATCTAGACGAACTTCATCATACTTGAGATGGAAGGCTTTAACTATATGGGGAACAGGGAGAAAAAAAATTATTTTTACTCATAATCAAAATTATAAAACATTTTATAGAAGTATGAAAACATATATCCACAGATATGATCCAGAACACTAGAAAAATCCTTTCTTCCACCAACTCAAGCTACGTTATAAATAATGTCATCTTTTAAATAGATGCTAAGCACTATCAGTGTCATCAAAAATGTTCAGTTCAACAAATGTTCAGTGAGGGTTTATACATGTAAGCTACTGGGGATTGAAATGAAGAATAAGTTGATAAAATGCATATGACTCAATGAGGAATAAAAAGAAAAGACTATTCAAATATAGCACAATAAGGGCAGCAGAGTATCTTAGAGACACGAGAGTACCTTGACCTGACCATGAATTCAGAAAAGGCTTGAAAAGACAGTAATGTTTATGTTAGTAACCTAAGACCTAAAGGTCCAGTAAGAAATAAGCAGAGAAGAAAAGTAACTCAGTTAGCAAAAGCATACTCCAAGAGAAAATGCTTTAGGAATCACAAAATGCAACAGAACTGTATCGTACAAAGTAATATAGGGAAAGGATGAAGGATAACACCATGAAGATTAAGAGCAATCAATGGTGGAGTTGTAGGTCTTATTAGAGAGTTTGGATTTTTATTTAAAGGACATGAAGAATCAATGGAAAGCATTTAGCAGAAACTGCTACAACTTAGTAATCTAGAAGATAAAGAGATGGATTTCTTCAAATGGGTAGAAGATATATGAATGAGGAGAGAGATTCAAGAATTAACTAGAGAGAACTAACAGGATTTAGCAAAATATGATGAAAAGGAGGGAAAAGATATTTGCAAGTAAAAATGTATCTAGCATTCAGTGAGTGCTTATTATATATTTTGCATTATTCTAAGCATTAGGGATATATCAGGTCTTGGGATTTAGCTCATTGGTAGAGCACATTGTCTAGCATTTGCAAAGCCCTGGGTTCAATCACCAGCAATACCCAAAAAAACAGATCTATCAGTGACCAAGTAAGTCTCCCTCAGGGATCTTATGTCCTAACAGTTATCAAGGAGATAAGTATGCAATATTCATATAGTATAAATGCCACCCAAAAAAAGCAGGGTAAAATAATGTAATAAAATAGTAGGAGGAATTATTTTAGATAAGGTATTCGGAGAAAGCATCTTGGAAGTGGCTGAAAACTAGGCTAATAAAAGCAAGAAGGTGAAATGGTATGATTTTAATTTTTAAAAGAAAACTCTAGGTTTGAGGTAGATAATAAACTTACAGTCTTTCTCAATCCCTGACAAACAGCTGGATCATTCCAGCTAGTTTATCATGATATTTGCAATCAGTTTATTATCAATGAAACTATGTTTTACAAATAAATACATTAAATGTTTTAGGATTTTTTTCTTCCAATTTTTTAATTGTCTTACTATGATTTTTACTATCACTATCATCACTCAGTGGCATGTGTTTCTAAAAAGAAAACAAATGACTTTGTAAATTTTTTGGTAGCTACTTTATGAACTGCTTGTTCTATACTGCTTGCTGGTATAATGGCTTTTAATATGAACAACTAATCAAAGTTCCATTCTTGTTGGAAATTTAAAATAAATAATTTGTGTCAGTGGGAGATGCTATTTCTAAATTACTTTCCTTTAGAAACAGAAGTCTCTTTCACAGACAAGAATCAATCATTTCTAATTTAATTAGGTCAATTCACAAAAAGGACTATACAGTATGAATTTCAGAAACCCATTTTCAAAAAATTATCAATTTACATATATGTTTAAAATTATGAATTAAATGTAACTCAGCATTTCAATATTTTCTGGTCTGCTTACTGCATGATTTATTTTTCTAATTTTCTTACTCGTTTGCTTTAATTAATTCTTTTAAATACACGTTAAGAGGCCAGAGCAGTGGCTCGGCGGCTAGGGTGCTTGCCTGGCATGCGTGAGTACACGAGTTCAAACCCCAGCACCACATATACAACCAAGTGTCGTAGGAATGAAAGTCACATGAAAAACTAAAAAAATTGCTTCTCTCTTTTCCTCTCTCTCTGTCCCCTCTTTCTTTAAAAAAAAAAATCAATTGTCTGTTGTTCTCTTTAAAAATAAATAAATAAACAAATAATAAAATACATGTTAAAAAGCTACATTTTAAAAAATGATTTATCTCAAGCCATAAAAGCCTATATTCTCCTTCACTAACAGTTTTGATTTTTATTGCTAGTTTTCCACAAGAATTGACAACTTTTCAAACTGAAGCTGGTATATTAAAGTCTAAAAAGTTTAAGTCAGTAATTAAGAAAATATGTAAGTTTCTCATCAGACAAAATATTCTATGTGCATGAAGCAAGTGCTTCAAGCAAAGTTACACCTACATTACCATGAAACATCTATCTTATTCAGAAAAACAATTAACAGTTTTTAAGTCTCTCCAACTAAAATCAAAAGAAGCCAGTAACATGGTAACACAATGAATACACTTCAACAAAATATTTCATGTGACTCAAAATTTCTTTTTTGCAAACTCTATGAATCCAATCGACATCTTTGCTAGGGAAAAACAAAAAAATATAAAAGGTTACTGCACTTGCCTGGCACACACGAGGACACAGGTTCAAATCCCAGCACAATGTACACAACTAAGGGTTAGAGCAATGAAAGCCACATGAAAAACTAAATAAAACTGATTGTCTCTCCTTCTCTCTCCCTCTCCCTCTCTCTCTGTCCTTCTCTCTCTTTAAAAAAATAAAAGTAAAAGGTGCCTTTTTGAATAATATCGAGATACACTGATAGCATGGCAAATGGCCAAATGGCATAGGGACAAAACAATATGGTATATTAGTTTTTCCAATAATTAAGAATCTGAAGAAATCATTAAATTTTTTTGATCAAAAAATGAATATAGATACTCAAATATAAAATATTGTATGGAACCAACTAAAAGCTAAGAGATAATATGACCCTAAGTTCTTGTCTTAGGTAACTCACTGAAAAAAACTGAGGACAAGAAATAGTTTGAGAACAAGGGACAGCAAGACAATTGATTCCTTTTGGAAAAGGCTGAGCTTGATGTACTAATGCAATATCACCAAGAAGTTACCTGATGGTTGGTGAGATATGTATGCCCAGAACATCAAGCCAGACACACAACTTTTAGAACAGGGAGATACAAATGGTAGCTGAAAAGATCTTTATAAGAGGGTATTCAGAATTCAAGGAAAAGAGAAATAAGAACATAAAAATACAGTTACTAGCTGGAGAAAAAGTACCAAGAGAACATTGAGATAAAGTATAGCAAATACTTGAAAAAGAGTACTTTAAAAAAGAAAAAGTGAATCAACAGTGTTACATTTTGATAGTTCAAAACTATCTAATACCTATGTCACTAGTGACTTTGATGGAAATAGTTTTTAGATTAAGAACTGAACAAAATTTGTGGAGACAAATCTTTAAAAAAAAAAAAAAAAAAGGAACAAGAGAAGCAGCCTGAGGGAAAAGGCATGGTCAAAAATAAGGGTCCATTCAGTGGATATTAACTGAAACCTTCCCTGAACCAGGCACTCTTCTGTGCTTAGAATTCAAAGAAGAGTAAAGCAAAAGAATCTCAACTCATAGAACGTGTATTCTGGCCAGGGAAGACTTACAATAAAGATATAAAAATTAGATGATGTGTAAGAACATTCAGTGCTATCAAAAAATAAATAAATAAAAAAGTTTAAGAAAGCAACTGGGAGAATGTAACAGCAACTTCAAACAGGATGATCAGAGGAGGATTCTGTAAAGAGAGATCAACTTACACTGAGATATCAATGACTAGAAAAAGCCAACCATACTACAATCATTCCAGATGATGGGAATAGAAGAAAAATGTCACAGGCATTTTGAGTTATTGTTATACAGTTTTCTGATCAGCAAAAGCCAACTCATTTATAAACTGGTTACCACTTTTTAGTAAAAATATATGGATGTACAATAATCATGAAGTGACCAAATAAAAATAATATAGGATAGGCAACATTCACTTTTAGATGTAACTACACAGAAAATATCAATGTACAACAAAGTTTGAAAAATATTTTAATAGATGCTTATGTTAATACTAGGCTACTTAACAGCAATCCATTAATATACACATCATATATGCAGAGCCTATGGCTCTCTTCAATAAAGAACATTCTATATTGGATAAGCAGTAAATATACAGAGAACCTTACTTTTAGCAAATATGTCAACTGGTGATCCATCAGGCAAAAGCCATGGCCAACCTTTGAACTGCCAAGCAGGACCTTGCACAAAAACTGCTACAACCCGGTCCCTACAAGTAGAAAGGGGGTTGGGGGAGCATAGGAAGAATATCTCAAATTTGACCTTTATTTACTGTAAATCCCTAAGGAAAGTCTCATAATTATCCATGAGATATAACCTATCAACTCTCCTGGAGATACAAATTTAGTAAATACATTGCCTTAACTTGTCAATCCGAAATACCGCTACAGTACATTAATTACTGTACTTCCTTCCCATGCACCTAAGTCTTTCAAACATAACTGCACACAAAATAGTTTTATGTCATCCTTCCTTTTCCCTTATATTAAGTGGAATAAGAGCCTACTTTTTCATTGCAATAAGGAACAGTAGCTGATCTATTAATAGAAAAACATGGTTCTAAAAAGAAAAGAATTTCATATTCAAATAAATTTTAAACATTTTAAAGTAAAACATGACAGCAACATGTCATTTTGACAACTTTATTTTTTAGTTCTTGCAATATGTGGAGAGAAATCTGAGGACAAAAATCACCTTGACTTCAATATTTTTTCCTATTGTTTCAGAACTTTCATGCACTCTAAATGCTGTTAGTTTATTTTTTTTAAATAACTTCTCTTTCCAATCATTCAAACTATAGTTTTCCAGGACAGAACAATCTTTTTCTTAGTGCTCATATTTTATTATGTTAGATAGTATTTAATTAAATTGAGAAATTATAAGTACTGTCATAAATTTAAACCTACAACTAAAGAGGTGGGAACAGAAAACAGTAACAGTGATGCTAATGTTTAACATTATCAATAACATTTACGGTGTGACAGTACTGTTTTCAGCAGTTTTCACATTATTCCTGTTAACTCATTTCATCTTCAAACCAATTTGGTGAGATGAATGTTACATGCTCCCATTTTACAGACAAACAGAAGTGCATGGGTATATTAGAGAACAGCCCTCAGAAGACAAAGAAAAAAGGGAGGGAAAATGAGAGAGGAAAGGAGAGAATGATGGAATAGAATAAATCATTAATCTTGGGCACTGGGATATGATATCTGCTCCCACGTGAGGACTGATAAATCATTAGAACAGTCACACAGTATTATTATAGAAATAGTTTTGACCTTGTAACTCCCCGAAATCTTGTGAATGCAGATTATACTTTGAAAAACATTGCATTAGATAAAGATTCTACATATCCAACCAAACATTAAACCAGGGTTACTTGCTATTTAATTAAAAGACCTACGGTGACTTTCAAGATTGCTGTGAAAAAACTGCAACCTTAAAAATCTTACTCTCCACAAAATGTCTAAGGCTAAAATTAAATCTTAAATAAACAAATTTCCACTCTCATGGAATGCATGCCCCAAACTGTAAAACCATTTTTAATAAAGCAGCACACTACTAAATAATCCCTAAATTTTACAGCATAACTTTTATCATGTTAATAGTGGAAAAACCAAGGTGCCATCCAAACCAAAGGGAATATTCGGGACAAAGGTCACCTAGATCCAACTGAATGTCACAAATTTAGCAGGGAAGCAAGATAATACAAATGCTACCCTGTCTTCATGAATTCTTGAAAGGATATTAAGGAAAATACTAATTCTAGCTATGACACCAATAATGACACTGTAACTAATATATAATCAGCAATATTTTATAGCAGTGATGGCATCTGTGTAAACTCTTAGTATTAATTTCTACATATGATGTTTATCCTGCAAACATGTAATACAAATGGTGTAATATTCCTATTGGATTTAAGCTTAAAATCTGAAATTCTCACCTTCCTTACTTTATATAATACTAAAAGTATCTGTTATGTACTGAAAATTTTCATAAGAATATTTTATTATAATAAAAGAATGTTTTATTCCTTCAGAAGTTTTTAACATACTTATATTCTCAATGCCTTGACTCCCCAATGTTTGAAAACCAACAACTACTTCAAAAGTGAATTTCACATAATGTGCCATGTGTTATATTCTCTGTATCACCAAGAAACTCAGGCTTTTCTCTAGTTTAATGAAAATTTATGACAATTCATACATCTGATTTTAAAGGTACTTTATTTTAGAAACAGCTTAACATTAAAGGACATTTAAATGAAATAAAATAACTACATAATGATCAAAGAGCTAGCTGATCATGTTACTCTTTTCAGTAAATTAAGCCTTTACTATGCCATCACTAAATTTTTTTGTAATTCGTTAAATATGGTCTTACAATTAGGAGGGAATCATTATCAAACCATCACTAAATTTCTTACCAGAATCTAAAATACAGAACCTTAAGATAACATTAGTTTGTTATATCCTAAAACCTGACCTAGAACAAATGAACAAACAGAATTCTTTATACTCTAAGTTTTCAAAAGTTAGTGTGGTTCTTCTTATAAATAAAGTTTAGCTATTCAAAATGTAAGTTTATTTAGGTAGTATAGGAATGTTAAAAATTACTGATGACCAAATTAGATTTGTATACATTAATACAGTTTAAGGATAGTTTCTAGTTAGAACCCATATTAAACTTGGTACTTATCAATTTTTTAAAAATCAATAATGCACAAAAAATTAATGAATATTTAAAAAAATATATAGACTATCTTACCAGTCTTGAGGCATAAGTTTAAGGGGCTGGTCTACAACTCTATAAGGTACTGTGACACTAATTGCAGTGCCCCCTGGTTGTATCTGATCTTTTCTTCTCTGTATTAGTGTTTCATTTTCTCGTTGACAGCCTTGTTTCTTCTTTTCATCTGATGGAACAAATCTTAGAAAACAGGTAAGGAAAAAGTAAAATATAGTCAAAATGATAATACTAGGAAAATATAAGTAATTTTTGAAGCATCAATGTTTTAAACTAAAAACACTCATTTTTAAATAAACCACCCATATATGTGACAAAACATAATGCCCAGAGAATGGATCTTTCCTTTATGTGCCAAATAGAACTCAAATTCAACCACACCATAATTTGTGAGTGTATAAAAACTATTTATATTTACTTAATAAGCAGTGTTTTCCACACTGAATACTTGATTTCTCTCTCTCTCTCTTTTTTTTTTTTTTTAAGAGAGAAGGGCAGTAAAAGAGAGAAAGAGAGAAACAATTTTTATTTAGTTTTTCATGTGCCCCTTGTTGCTCCGAGACTTCATTGGGCACGTGGTGCTGGGGTTTGAACTCGCATACTCGCACTTGCCAGGCAAGCGCTGTAACCACAGAGCCACAGCTCCAGCCCCAAATACTTGATTTCTTAAATGCAATTAAGAGAACAACTTTATGATAAAAGGAACGTTTTATTAAAAGTCAAAAGGTTACTTGAGAGGAAGACTAGTACTGGTGTTACACATTCTTATTCACTGGATCACAGCCTGTTCTAGAGTTTCACAAAACACCCCTTTTCACATTTTATGCTTCACCAAAAGTAGGAAAATACTATCAAACTTCAGAGTTGCTTTGAAGATTTTAGAGTAGGAAAATCAGTGTATGCCAAAAGTCTATTTAAGTAAATACCACTAATACTCTGCCCACTCTACCCTCAATAGATAACGAAAATAATCTAGTATTCTGGAAGGCTGCTGACAGCTCAGTACTTTGCTAGAGTTTACAAGCACTTAAAAGTCTTAATTCCTAAATATATATAATCCAAACATAGTTTCTTGGCTTAATATATTACCTATGGTCTAATCCCTCCAATTAAATAGGGCTAATAAAATATCACTGTGCCAAGTATCGTTTTGCTTCTAAAGTTTAGGAGAGCTGAAAGGGTGAAAGGACAAAGAAGATGCATGAGATATTGCATCTAGGAGAGTTTCTTGAAAAATTTAAATACCTCACCACATACTGGATTCACTGTATTAATTTTGTAGTCATGAAAACTTTTAGCATATGTTGATAGTTATAATACTTTGTGTCTAAAGCTGTTTTTCTCCCCATTTCATATCTGATGAAAAAGTTAACATTACCATATCATTTCAAAATTTCCCCAGATAATCATCTGCTCCCTACAGATTATTTTTTATTAACCAAGCTCACACTGAAAACATAAAATATACTTACACCTGAAACAATGAACTATTATTTCATAAATTGATTTTTCATGCATTGTTGGAAACTGAATTCTAACAAAGACACAACTAACAAAAACATTTTAAATGAACAATATGTGTAATAAATTGTCCTATAAATTATACAATATAAATAGTGGCCATTTTGAATTTATGTTCTAGATATGTATAATAAAGGAATCTTACTTCCAAAAGAAAGATGTTTTTCCTTTATTTAATTTTTCTCAATCGATCTATACCTAAATAAGGTAAAAAACGTTTAAATGTCTAAATTTAATAATGTAAAATCTCTTTTCTGGCTTTTGAAATAGGGAGTGACACTACAAAATTATTTGTGGTATTAGAGTATAAAATAACTTATAATTTTTAATAATAATGAATTCAAAAATATACCAGTGAGTGACCTATTAACAACACATCAATTATTTAAAAAAAAAAGTCTATTAAACACCTAAATCAACTTCTGATGCCTAAGAAATTAGAGTTAAATTGCACCTGCATGTTTACATAATGGTTGCTCTAAGTTTTATTAGAGTTCAGAGTCTCTCATAGTTTTTAAAAGAAGCATAGCACTAGAACTGTTTCATATGCTCTGGTATTTTAATTTCTGATTCTATCAAGGTATTTTCTTAAAGTTGCTTTCTCTGTTAGCAGTAGAAGCAACTTTATTTCAAAATCCTTTTTAGTTTTGGTCTCAGAAGATAATGCAAGCATAGAGTTTACAACCTCTTCTGCTACATGTAAGTCCACTAAATGATTAGAAACACAGTAAGTGATCATTATGAATTCTACTTATGCACCCTACTGTAGTTCATGAAATATGAAATACTAAGAACTATGAAACACACTGTTTATTATACTGCACCTCTATGAAAGAGAGAGACTTGCCAGTTTAACTGTAATACTTTAATGATACACTCATATAAATCAGTGCCATTATCCCTCAAGAATCAGATGATTCCCTGAACTTAAATTGCACTGCTCCATGTTTTAATAAGAAATCCTTTCACTTTTATCTCAAGAACAAAAGGCAACAGAGCATCATCTACTGATATCTTCCTTTCTTAAATTCCATAAAGCATTTGGTTGTTACTTTATAACAAAATAAGGGACAGAGATCATTCCTCCAACAAACAGGAATTCCTAAATATCAGATGTATGCCATTACATTTCAGTGTAATTCTTCACTTACAGCATTTTTATTAGCACAAAATTAACATACTATGAAATACACAAATTAAGTTTCAATAAACGTATATCCATTTCAATCCAGATAAAGAATCATTAATTAATTTATTAAGTTTTCTTATGTACTTTTCAGTCAGTCAATCATTACCCTTCCCTGAACAGATAAGCCCAGTTCTGCTTCCCATCACCATAAACTACTTTTGCTTCTCCTGGGAATTCGTACAGTCACACACGATGTATTCCTTTGTGCTGGCTTCTTTCAATCAATTTAATGTTTCTAATATTCATCCATCCTATGGGGCCTCTCATTCTCTTTTATTGCTGAGAATTCTCTTTTAGTAATTATACCATGATGCTTTTATATACTTTTATGTTGGTGGATAATACGTTAGTGTGTTCGCCCATTTTGGATGCTATAGTCAAAATACCATAGGTGGGGTGGCTTATGAACTACAGAAATTTACTTTTCATAGTTCTAGTGCCTGGGAAGTTCAAGAACAAGATGATGACACATCTGTAGTCTAGTAAGGGCCAACTTAACAATTAAGTCTGTGTTTCCTTTGTGTCTACATCAAAAAAGGCAGCAACAGAGCTCTCTGAGGTCTATTTCCTAAGTACTACTAATCCCATTAATGAGGACAGAGTTCACATGATCTAATCACCTCCCAGAATCCCAACCTCATGATGCCACCAAACTGGTAATTAGGTTTCAACATACAAATTTAGGGGGAAAGCGCATATACAAACGTTTGGTCTACACCAGGAGTGGTTTCAAAATTTAAGTTACAGCAAATATAGCTAATATAAATATTCTTAAATGAATATATGCTTTCATTTTTCTTACACCTTCCATGGATATGTTGGAGCATGGGCTATGTTTAACTTTATGACAGTGTCAGGAAGTTTTTCAAAGCAGACGCATCATTTTATACTTCCACCAAAAATGCATGAACTCATCTTCCGGCCTAGAGTTTAGCTTTTCTAATGGGTGTAAAATACTATTTCATCCTTCTTTTGTGAAATATCTTAAATTAAATTTCTGCATATTGTAACGTTGACTTTGGGGAGTTGCTTACACATTCTAGATATAAACCTTTTGCCAGAAGTATGTAATTAAAATATTTTCAAAACCACGGAGAGGTGTCAGGACTGCCATCTAGCCTGAGCAACTCTAAGATGCAATCAACTACAAGATATAGTCCAGTTTCAGAGACATTAAATCTTAGAATAATAAAGTACACAATATTCTATCTAACCAATTAAATCAAGGGGATAATTTAAGAGCTAAAAGTTACAGCACTATTAGTTGGCTACTCTACATCACTATCAACTATCAATGTATTCAGTTCTACTACAACTCCATTCTCAGCTTGGAAACACTGGTGAACAACAACAATGATCAGATGGAAGAAAACTGAAGGTTGTAAAGAAAACAGGACAAAAATTGAGCCTATCAAGTTCTAACCAAACTTTAGTCTTAAAATAGCACACAGCCAGGCATGGTGGCACACACCTGTAATCCCAGGGGCTTAGGAGTTTGAGGTAGGAAGATTGTAAATTTAAAACAAATCTCAGCAACTTAGTAAGGCACTAAGCAATATACCAAGACCCTGACTCAAAATAAAAAATAAAAAACTGGCTAGGGATGAAGATGATTCAATTCCAGGGACAAAAAGATATCCCCCAAAAAGAAGCAAATTCCACACAATGGTACTTTACTTCTATTCCTTTGAACAAATAAGTAAGTTATGGTCTCTCAACATAAACTATTATAGTGTCTAGTTATAAGGTGACAACCAGATGGGTAATGAATGGAATATTTAAACATTGAATGAAATAATATTGGTTTCCTAGACTGCAAAATTTTAAACATATCTCCAGGGATGTATTTAAGCATTTATTTGATCCTAAATTTAAGCCATGTTTATTTCATTATGAATTTATCTTTTTTACTCAAAGCATCAATTTTCTACATTTTAAAAAATTCTTCGGGCTGGAGCAGTGGCTCAGCGGTTTCGGCGCTTGCTTGGCAGGCTTAAGTACCCAGGTTCAAACCCTAGCACCACATACACAATTAAGTGTTGGAGCAATTAAGGCCACGTGAAAAACTAAATAAAGTTGTTTCTCTCTTTCTCTGTCTCTCATTGTCCCTCTCTCTTTAAAAAAAAATAAAAATAAAATAAAAAGTTTTTGTTTTTTTCATATACTAATTTACATAATTTGGCATCTCCCTACTATATGTCAGGTTTCTTGAAGGCACAACCAAATGACATTCACTTCACATCAACTAGCATACTGCTCTGTAGTTAGCATATGCTCAAATACTGGATAAACTGAAAACTCAGTATGAAAGAATTATTCTGATGAAACACATGTGTGATTTAACATTTCTAAATGTTCAACTGGGTATGGTGGCACATGCCTGTAATTCCTGTGACTCAGGAGATTGAGGCAGGAGGATAGCAAGATTGAGGCTAGCCTCAGCAACTTAGACCTCGTCTCAAAATTAAAAATAAAAAGGGGTTAGGACTGGCTTAAGTAAAACACCGTTGAGTTCAATCCTCAAAAAAAAAAAAAAAAAAAAAAAAGACATCTAAGTGTTCTGACTTCTACTCAGGAATTATGATAATTATATTTCTATGTACATATTGAAAAAAGTCTGAGGAACAATGAGTTAACATTAACAAATTATGACCTTTAAAAACTATGTACCTTTTATTTTGTTTGTGGTATGACACTATGACAGACTAAGTAGCTGGAACATTTCCAAAGGAAAAAAAAATAAAAACTATGAATTAAGTATAGAAACTTCTTAATGGCATCTCTGAGCTAGCTGTAAGAAAAGAATGCTTGGATTTAATAGCCCCACAAAATCTGAAGTAACACATTAGCTGTGGGGACTATAACTACGAAGGAGGGGTGGGAGAGAAAGGGAGGGAGGAAGGTAGATGGGGGTGTTTAATACTGCAGACTACATTTGACTCCTATGATAACCCCAAATATATCCAGACAGGCATATAAATCTAGTAATCTCAATATGTAAATTACATACATATAGTCACAAATTTCTGTAACTTAGGTGAACTATAGAGGAGACATGAGATTGGGGAGTAGGAAAAGGGCAGTAGTCCTGGACAAGAATCAGGTTAAAGCTATTATGTCAAAATATATGTCTGTATAAAGGTGAACCAATGAATCCCTTCAATATGTAAGCTGTTGCTAGACCAATTAAAAATAAAAAAGAAAAGAATGCTTGGACAAAGACTGAGTGAAGAAGGGAACACAATGAAGAAAGAATGACATTGCAGCCTCTAACCAAAGAAGTCACTCAGAAACCAACTGAATCTGATCTTGGTTTTTCACATTTCACTAGTCCTGACAAACAGGAAACAAGAGACCAAATCCTGCTTAATATAGGGAATCAATTCAGAGTTCCTTTCCTCATAAACGGGGACTCAATACAATGGTAAACCAGAAATAAAACCACTGCTCATCCTCTTTCCTCTCTCACTCCCAGCTTCAACCCATACTCTTGCACTTGCAAACAAAAATATCTCAAAACTAGATATACATTAATAATGATATTTAGATGTTAAAAATCTCAAACTGAGAATGTAACTTAAAGTGATCTAGAATGGCAATGCTCCCAGGTGCTTATTTAACAATTCTTCTCTGGAGTACTCCCACATTCACTTGAAAATCAAAAGGATTTGCAAAGAAAAAATTCCAAGGAATATCTGAAGAGGTAACAGCCAAATCTTTCAGAACCAATGAAAAGCAACAATTCATAAATTCATTCAAACAAATCCCAAGTAGAGTATTAAAAAGTCCATCTAAGTAAAGCAGATAAACTTAACATAATATTTAAAGGAACCTCAAAGAGCAGATTTCCTTCAAAGGACTAATTATAACTCACTAAAGGGTGACTGATATCATCACCAACAAAGGACAGGGCAATGATATCTTCAATGTGTTGAGAAAAATTATAAATCCTGTATTATTTTCCAAAGTGGCTATCCCATTTTGTACTGCCTGTGGTTGTTGAGAACAGTAAGCATCCTCATTCAAGTATAAACTCCCATAATTGTTCTGTCTGCTTTCCTCCCAGCAGCATTTCCCAGGCCACAAGTAGTTTTCTCGCAGGCATGGTCAAAACATTATTCAGTGAATGCAAGGGAAACCCTTTGCATATTTCTGAAGCATTCTCTGTGTGCAATCTCTCCTATTTGGAACTCTGCCCTGGTAAGCTGCCATCATGGCCAGAATCATACGTTTTCATCTCATCAGTTTATCATGTTTGTAGAAGCAAAATGCATTTTTTTAATATTTCCACAATATGACCTTAGTTTTTATTATTTAGGACGTTAAAAGTTGAGTATTATTTTTTGTTTCATTTACTTATTGAAGGGCTAGAAAATTGAAGAATCCTCAATTTTACATAAAACCAAAAACAGTCTATGCCAACTTGAACTATGGGTTACAGCCAACACTGTAATTGTGTGGGGGAGGTTTCAATTATGCATTAATTACATAGCAAAGACTCCAGCTGACTCAAACGGTAGGGAAGATGTCAGCTGCAATGAGGTGTTAAAAAATGAAGGGAGTGATTTAAACTTGGAAGAAAAATCAGGCATGATCTATCCTACAAATACTGTTTGTTTAATGTTTGCCATCTCTATAGTAAAGCTAAAAAAAGAAAGACACTAAATTTACTTTGTGATTTATTTGTACTATAAATATTGGATTTGTTATATATTAAGATGAACACTGAAAAGGCTGCGGAGAATGAAGAACTGAAGACATAATCTCTAACATTTTTTCAAACAGTCAAACATTCATAAAAAATGAGTCGTCAGTTATTAAAAATTGTGAAAAACAGAAGTCAAATAATATGTACGCAATCATTTAATTCTGGAAAATTCACACTCATACATATATACATATGGACATTTATATTTGTTAGGGGCATAATATGGAATAATCAAGAGACTGGGGCGTGGGTAATGTGGAAGTAACTATGGTATAGGATCAAGCGTATATCACATTGCTACTTTACATGCATTTATGATGATACAACAATTCTACTCCTTAATAAATACATACATATACATATATGTAAACTGTGAAAAAAAAACAATGCTAAGTTTGCAAATCGTAAAAATGAGTTCAAACGGGGCCTTAAAGATCACCTGATCCAAAAACCATTAAGGTGTGAAACACTCAATATTAAATATAATGAAGCTTCATGAGAACCTAAGTCATGTTTCACATGTAGATATGACTACATGTCAAAAAAAGGAATATTAAAATTAGAGATACTATAAGTACCCCATTCTCTAATTTTCTTGCTGTTACCTTTGCCCTTCATCTTTCCTCAAACTTAATATCCATTTTTAAGCAAACACTGTTTAAATTAGTAACACAGAGAAACCATCAACAAAAAGAAAACCAAGAAAATAGATGCATATCTTATTTCACAGACTACAAATGATGAAAAAGCTATTTTTGCTATATTGATTATTAGAAGGTGGAAAGGAGACCTGAATGCTCACATAAACACTGAACCTTTTTTTAAAAACAGTTAATGTAATTCATTTTGCACGGGTTTGAGTTTCCATTATATTATAAATCCTATTTCAAGAGCTGGACCAAAACAATATTTTTTATTTACCTATTTGCAGATTACTTGAGGAATCGTAATAGGAGTTACATTCAATCAAAAGACCCACATCTAGTAAACTTTTATTATTACAAAAATTTAATACATTTTGTCCCTTTAGTCCATAGTATTAATGGAAAAAATGTTTATTGAAAATGATCAAAAAGTATCTTTAAAAAAAAAATTTCAAGAACCAAAAAACCTTTGGGGGGCAGGGATGAGAGAGAGAGAGAAAGGAATGCCTACGTATGAGCCACAGGGATGTGTGGTTCAATAGTACAGTACTTGCTCAGTTTGGGTGAAGCGCCCTGGGTACAATCCCTAGCAATGAAATTAACAGAACAAATAAAAAACTTAAGTAAATAAAACAACATGTGGATATAATTGTATGCACCAGCCTACCTATATTTTACTTTTAAAACCTTTTTCAATTCCAGGCCCTTTCAAAAACTGAATTCTGTGTGTAGTAAAACTTGAAATGAGTAAATACCATAACTTACAATTCTGCTCCATTTTTAATCATTCCTTGTTATTTTACAGCAGTATGACTTTCTTCTTGGAGGGGAGGTTGCTTTTATTTTCCTCCCTAAAGAATTATTATCATTACTCTACTAACAAAGAAGTCAGAGAATCTACATTCTTCTTTAATTGTGTTGTTGAATAAAAGTATTTTCCTAGTTATCACTAAAAATATTTAATATGAAACTGTCAACATTAGACCTTTCTCATTTTAAAATATTAAAACACTGAGTTTAGGTCTTAAATTTTTAGAACAGTTTATTTTGTGTTTGATGGTTATCACACAACTATCAGGGCCAAAATAAATCTCAATTTCTTAATGTAAATGTTTGATAGGTGTTGCCACTTCCAAAAGATGAAGACTGTTAAATTGGTGTTCAGGAGACCTGTGGTTTTTTGTTGTTGTTGATGGTGGTGCTGTTTATTTGTTTTGTTTTGTTTTTCCTGATTTGCAAGTAATTGGCAGAATTAAAATAAAAGGCCTTTCTTTCATCTCTTATTATATTCATCCAAGAAGAAGAGGGAATCAAGTGAGATGCATTCTACATCGTTTTTTAGGTCCCAAACTGTGGAAAATAATAGATTTCAACCATCTCTTTGAGAAAAAGCATGACCAAGTATGTTCTCACTAAAATCCTGTAATTTGTGAGTTAAGGTCTGATTGGATTCTGAACCAATCTTTAAGATGGGGTCCATATTTATAAACTATAAGGAAATTATAATTTTCACTAACCTTGGAAAATTACACATTGAAATTGGTTTTCAAACCAAGTGCTAGAATAAACTCTATTTTTTATCAGTTGAAATGAATGACTCATAACCCACTAGCACTACTATTTTGGGAACTCCTAGGTTAGGTTTGTGGTCTATTTGTCTACACAGTATTTCACTTTTGAACTAGTTCCACTGCTCTACAGATGTTCGGTAAGTGAACAAACCTAATATACCAGCAACTCCCCAAGAGAGTTATCACTAGATTACACCTAAATCTCTTAGCTGGGTCAATAGCAAAACTGAAAAAAGAAAGATTTTAAAAGTTTCTATGATGACTGTACCCCAAATCCAAAGAAGCTAAGTGGGAAAAACTTTATGAAATACTTTAAATTTATAATTCTCCTCAGAATTCAAACTTAACGAAGCATGAATTAAATTTGTTTTTTTCCTTAACAGATTAATGTGCACCCAGCAAACTAATAATTATCGAAAATAGATTAGATTATCTTATAGACTTCCAGTTCCTATAATGCAGTATACTTGATAGCTTAAAACCCCTTACTTTATTAATACTTAAAAATGCCAGATAAGGGGCTGGAGCGGTTACAGCATTTGCCTTGCATGCATGAGTATGCGGGTTCAAACCTCAGCACCATGTACACAACCAAGTGTCAGAGCAGCAGAGGCGAAATTAAAAACTAAATAAAAATTGCCTCTCTCTCTTTCACTGTCCCTCTCTCTTTAAAAAAAAAAAAGGCCAGATAAAAATCTAACAAATATATGAAATGATATTAGATGAACTAGAAAGAAAATCATTTCTACAAATAAAGAAAAACTGACAACTCATCCAGTTCACTGGTATTGCATATAAAATGTATGTATTTACGTGTTTTGATTTCATCACCCTCTCAAGGACTCAAAGGAACTAGAACTGGAACCTAGGAAGAGTAATACAAAAAATAAAAAAAGTGGTTTTCAATCAAATACCAAGGAAGCATAACTATCCTCATCAAACTCTTCAACAGGGGAAGAAAATGAGCTACTAGATAATTTGTTCACCAAGGTCAACCTCAATGTCACTCAGGCCTGTGCATCTGAATTTATACTACACCTTGGTAGATCAGAAATTCTCAAGTTGAAACTTTAACACAAAATCAACTTAAGTTGGGGCTGGAGTGGTAGCTCAGAGGTTACAGCACTTGCCTGGCATGAGCAAGGACCGGGATTCAAACCCCAGCACCATGTATACAACCAACTGTCTAAGCAATAAAAGTGACATGAAAAACAAAATAAAATTGATTCTTTCTCTCTCTCTCTCTCTCTCACTGTCCCTCTTTCTTTAATTAAAAAAAAATCAGCTTAAGTCTTTGGGTATTCTTGGAATATCTGTGAAAACAAATCACAAAAGCACTCTGGAAGAGCATGCCTTAAATCTGGGGATTTTTCCTCAAGTAAAACCGTGTTTAGTGAGCAACAGTCCAAATTCATGACAAGCATCAAGATTAAATCACTAGAGTACAAAACACAACTGGGTAATTTGACAAGTTTTAATTCATTAAGTGCTATAAGAACAAACCAAATACTATGAAAATGTTATAGCAGAATACAGTTAACCCCCTTCTCTCCAACTAGTGATTATACCTCTCTTATCCCCCCAAAATATTTTATATTTTGAGTTCTTCTATTTTCTTTCCTTATAGGACAAGAAGCTTTCTGACAGAATTCCTTGAGCATGGTTTCCCAGCAACCATGAGTTGACAGCTTTCTTCCTTCATGCCCTTCTGCCAGGTTTCTGCCTGACCTCCCCTGAGCAAGGAAAAGGCCCAACCATGGACTAACACCACTGAAACTCAAAGCCAAAATACACTTTTCTTCCTCTAAGTTATTCTTGTCAAATATTATGGTCAAAGCAATGAAAAGCTCACTATGACTAACATGTGTTTATTAGGACAAACTGAATACAATTATGACTGTAGTCATTTTTTTAAAAAAATGGGGGTATGGGGGTGCAGCTCAGTCGTAGAGCACTTGCCTAACATGCACAGTCTCCCAGTACCACTGCACAAAAAGAAATTTTTTTTTAATGATATGGGGAAGGAAAAGAAAAATTAAAATTTCAAAGTTACGTTAGGCAGGTGGGGGTGGGGACACGTAAAAAAAATAATAATAATAAAAAAATAAAATTTCAAAGTTAATAAGCATTTGTAAATTCTAACATAAGGTTATATGTTTTATTTTCACATCTTTTGTCTTTACTATTACTTTTCCTTTGTCATTTTCACTCCTTCAACTTTAGTGCTATCTAGGTTAAATAACTATGCCTTTCATTTGCTCCCCACATCCTCCACCTAGGGAATACATATATCTAATATACCGAAAGAACCTCCATGTGCTTTAGAAACACTTTAAGTTCTTCAGGGAAATATCAAAACTTCACAATTTGGGCTGGGGATGTGGCTCAGAGGCAGAGCACTTGTATACCATGTGCAAGACCCACCAGGTTCAATCCCCAGTACGGGAAGATAGACAGACAGACTTTTTTTTTTTTTTTTTAAAGAGAGAGGGACAGTGAGAAAGAGAAAGAAAGAATAAGTTTTTTATTTACTTCTTCATGTCACCTTCATTGCTCTGACACTTCCTTGAATATGTGGTGCTAGGGTTTAAACTCGTATCCTTGTGCATGCCAGGCAAGCACAGTAACTGCTGAGCCACTGTTCCAGCTCCTAAATATTCAGTTTTAAAAGTGAATAAAATAGTATCCTTTTCATTAGGACTTCAGGCAGAATTTTGTTAACTTTCTCTGAAGTATCCAGATACAAAAATTATACTTCATCATAAGTAAAATTTTGTTTCCTCCAAATAAAAATCAGTATCTACTATATCACAATGGTATCTCAATGACCTAGAAAAGAACTTAAAAAATTACTTACTTCAAATCCTGTAAAAGGTCTTTTGCATTAAGCATGGTTATTAAAGACGTGGTAGCTGCAGGAATTATGATAATGGGTGTTCGAGATCCTGTAATGACATATTTTAAAGGGAACACAAATTATCATTCTAATTGCTTATTATTAAGGGGAATTCTTATTTTACTAAAAATTAAAAGCTTATAAATGTATAATTTTAACTCTTTTGAGTTTAAAAAAAAAATTTTTCAGCCTGGGCATGTGGCTCATTTGTAAAGTACTTCTGGGTTCAATCCTCAGTACCCAAAATATATGTATATTTTCTCAAGTCAATAATAACAGTAAAAATATTTAACAGTAAGCATAGCTTAAGCACTAGTAAGAAGTGATACGAACCACACATATTTAATATAGCTCTACAAATATGACTACCCCTAGTTTTGCAACCTTGCGTATACACATTTACTTTTAAAATTAAATTTAAAATCATACACATAACCTCACCTTTCTTCTGATTTGGGGGAGGTCTTGCTTGGGAAACTGTAAGGAAAAAATAAGTATCAAAACTGAGTTTTATAAAAAACCACATCTCTATTTTAAAATTAAATTGTATTCACATAAAACTAGCTGGAAAATAAAAAAAATACAGAACGTCTTCTTAAATAATGTTATTTTACTGTTTCATAAAAATATTAAAATTCCTTAGCATTACTCAACAACTAGTCACAATAAACGTAGATATATTACAAGGTGCAATCTACGTTCATGAATGTTAAAGTATGGAAAACAAGAAATAATTTCATAATTATTAGCCCTGTTAGAAATACAAACATATTACTGCATGAACACTGTGGGAAAGGGTCCAAGGAGTAATACACTTAACTAATTAGAATGAAAGAGAAAGGAGCTGCTGGGAGCTAAGATCTAAAACATTTCTTAGATATTTCTCTCTTTTGAAAATTGCTTTTTGATTTTTACTAAGAGATGAAAAAAGCATTAAAAACAATGAATCATGGGGCTGGAGCAGTGGCTTGGCGGTTATGGCGCTTGCCCAGCATATGAAAGTACACAGGTTCAAACCCCAGCACCCAAGTACACAACTAAGTGTCAGAGCAATGAAAGTCTGGTGAAAAACTCAATAAAAATTGATTATCTCTCACTGTCCTTCTCTCTTTAAAAACAAGAACAAAAAACAATGAATCAAGGCTCACAAGTTCAAAACCAGCTCAGTAATTTAGTGAGGCCCAAAGCAACTTAGTGAAACCCTGTCTCAAAAAAAAAAAAAAAAGTTGGGGATGTAACTCAGTGGTTAAGAGCCCCTGAGATCACTCCCTGGTTACTGTTAATAACTATGCTTGTATTATAAAAACACAAATATTCAGGTCTTTTTGCTATCTGTATATGTAACAAACTTTAAAATACATAGAAATGTTTACTAGCATAACGGCAATAATGACTTAATTCATGATGAATGCTTATGATTAAAGTGCTGCATGTTCAGTTTTCAGTATTTATCCATGTAATAAAATTTTATCACTTGCCAATGTGCCACATGCTATGCTACAGGTTTTCTTAATCATAAAAATGAGTAACAATTCAGAATATTTAATGTTCTTATTCAATCCATTAAGATTCTATAATGGAGAATACAAGACAATAAGCAACTATAAAGATTATGGTATTATTAGCACAAAGTATAAACAATCATGCATACAAATTTTGAAAGAATCATTTAGGAATTTAGAAATATCTCAAATGGACTACAGAATGTGATGAGAGAATCTAAATGTATTGGAGTTTTAAGTTGGTAATGTAAGCAAAACTGGAAATGGAGTAAATAAGACTAAAGGTAAAAGGAACTGTATCTAAAAACTATAACTAGCTGATAGTTTCTATGGTAATATGATTTAACAATTCTGAAACCACTACATAACTAGAATTAAAAAACTGGCAGATGGGATTCCGGCAAGATGGCAACTTAAAGACAGATGCCTGCCCCCAGCAGCTCTGAATCTGAACCAAAAATCCCCCAGTTCATTTCCAGAGTGTTGAGGATTCACCTGGCAAATAAGAGAGAAGAATCTCTTCAGACATGAGGAATCAAACTCCAAGAGGTTCACATCAATCCCAAAACTCCCCTAGTAAGGGGGCTATGGCCAGGGATCGGGATGAAAATCTAGAACAATATATCAATGAGTTGATAACAAAAAGGAACATCGACTTAAGAGATAATGAAGGGAATAACTGAGAAAACTCAAGAATTAAAAGACTCGATCATTAAAGAATTAGATTCTCTCAAAAAGGAAGTTACAGACCTCAAATCTGCAGTCAATGACATGAGAGGGACCATGCAAGAATTCAATAGACTAACTTCAGTAGAAAATAGAACCTCTGCTATTGAAGAAAGAACTTCCGATAATGAAGACAGGTTGATCAAGCTAGAGCTCACTGACACCAAAAAAGAAAAACAATTAAGAGATCACGGCCAGTATTTCAAGAATGTCTGGGATGAAATGAGAAGGAACAATCTGAGAGTAATCCGAATACAGGAAGAAATTGAGATACACACCAATGGTATGAGGAATATTCTCAAAGAGATCATGAAAGAAAACCTTTCCCACTTAAAAATAGAAACTGACATGCTCATCCAGGAAGCTTACAGGACATCCAATAGGCCTAATCAAAAGAGAAACTCACCAAGACATATCATATTCAAAATGTACAACAGAGACACCAAGGTAACTATATTAAAAGCAGCAAGGGAGAAATGTAAATCACATTCAGAGGCAAGCCAGTAAGAATTGTCTGTGACTTTTCAAACCAAACGCTGGAAGCAAGAAGGTCTTGGAATAATATCTTTCAACGTCTAAATGACCACAACATGCAGCCTAGAATTCTATACCCAGCAAAGCTAAGCTTCAAATTTGATGGAGAAATAAAAACTTTCCATGATAAAACAAAACTGGCAGAATTTGTCAACAGAAAACCTGCCCTACAAAGAATTCTCAGGGAAATACTCCAGGCAGAAGAACAGCAATTGATACCCAAAACCCACAAACTGAAGAAATTTGGTGAAAGTATCACCCAGCAAGAACTAACCACGGCAACCACAGAACTAGCTAAATAAGACACAATGACTACGATTCAATTATACACTTCTATCTTAACACTGAATGTGAATGGGCTAAATGCACCACTCAAAAGACACAGACTTGCAGACTGGATCAAAAAACAAAATCCAACCATATGCTGCTGCTTACAAGAAACTCACCTAACAGGCAAAGACATCCACAGATTAAGGGTGAAAAGATGGAAAAAAAAAATCTACCATGCTTACGGCCCAAGAAAACAAGCCAGTGTTGCTATACTTATATCTGAGAAAGTAAATTTCAAACATAAATCAATCAAAAGAGATAAAGGACACTACTTAATACTAAAAGGAACCTTTCAACAGGAAGAAATAACCATAGTTAATATTTACTCTCCAAACAACAATGCACCCAACTACATGAAGAAATTACTGCAGGACATCAAACCACTCGTGGATCACAACACAATAATACTGGGAGACTTCAACACTCCGCTGTCACCTTTAGACAGATCATCAAAACAAAAACAAAAAAAAATCAATAAAGAAATCTCCAGCCTAAATAACTCCATAAACCAAATGGACTTAATAGATATATAAAGTTAGCAGAATACACCTTATTCTCTGCAGCACATGGATCCTTTTCCCAAATAGACCATATTGTGGTTCATAAAGATAATCTCAACAAATATAAAAAAGTAGACATCATCCCATGTGTCCTTTCAGACCACAATGCTATCTATGCCCCTAGCAATCAACAGCAATAATCATAACAGAAAGCACACATATTCATGGAGATTGAAAAACACCCTATATTAAATGAAGAATGGATCCAAGAAGACATGAAAAAAGTAATCCAAAAATTCTTGGAAGAGAATGAAAATGAAGACACAACATATCGAAACCTCTAGGACAGCATGAAAGCTTTCCTAAGGGGAAAATTCACAGCACTGAGTGCCCACATTAAAAATGAAGAGAGATCCCAAATAAATAAGCTTACGCTTCATCTCAAAGCCATTCAAAAGGAAGAACAATCTAACCCCAAAGCCAGCAGAAGACAGGAAATAATCAAGATCAGAGCTGAAATCAATGAAACTGAAAACAAAAAAACAATAAAAGAATTGATGAAACAAAGAGATGGTACTTTCAAAAAATAAACAAGATAGAAAGGCCCCTAGCGAATCTAACCAAAAGAAGGAGAAAAATGAGGCAAATCAATAAAATCTCCAATGAAAAGGGAGTGATCACCACCGACCCCATGGAAATCCAACAAACTATAAGATCATATTTTGAAAACCTATACTCCTCCAAATTAGATAACTTGGAAGAAATGGATAAATTTCTTGACATATACAACATCCCTAAATTGAATCAGGAGGATATTGAATTCCTAAATAGCCCAATCACAGGCACTCAAATCCATATTGCAATCAAAAGTCTACCGAAGAAAAGCCCAGGACCTGATGGCTTCTCCGCTGATTTTTATCACACTTTTGAGGAGGAACTAACACCTCTCCTTATTAAGTTATTTCAAGAAACTGAAAAGGAGAGAACGCTCCCATCCACTTTTTATGACACAACCATAACTCTGATACCAAAACCTGACAAGGATACATCAAGAAAAGAAAACTACAGACCAATATCCCTTATGAACTTGGATGCAAAAATCCTTAATAAAGTGCTAGCAAACCATATTCAAAAACTTATCAAGAAAATAATCCATCATGGGGCTGGAGCGATGGCTCAGCGGTTTCAGTGCTTGCCTGGCAAGCATGAGGACCTGGG
>PVKS010013262.1:0-51375 GCA_004027875.1 Aplodontia rufa | reverse complement strand
TTTTGCTTGGTTTTGGTTTGCAGAAAAAAGGATTGAACCCATGGTGTACTACCACTGCACTACACCTAGCCCTTACCACTGAACTATACCTAGCCTTCCTTATTTTATTTTGAGGCAGGGTCTTGCTAATTTGCCCAGGCTGTCCTTGAACTTGCGATCCTCCTGTCTCAGTCTCAGGAGTAGCTGTGATTACAGGCATATGCCACTGCTCCAGGCCCTCCCAGTTCTTTATTTAAAAAAAAAAAAAGAGGGGGAGGGACACTGAGAGAGAGAGAGAGAGAGAGAGAGAGAGAGAGAATCAATGTTATTTAGTTTCTCATGTGGTTTTCATTGCTACGACACTTGGTTGTGTATGTGGTGTTAAGGTTCGAACTCTATATACTAGTGCTGTAACTGCTGAGCCCCTGCTCCAGCCCCCCTCCCAGTTCCTAAGGCTTCTGTCTGCTTCTCTGGCTTCATCTTAAAGGGAGGGTGGGTTGAGAAGGGAGCAATGCTGAGGCATGTGGCTTGCACTCAAATCCACAGGTTTGAGAAGCTGTCTCAGCTCACCCAGGAGAGGGGATGAAGAAAGCCAAAGTGAGTCCCAGACAGTTTCTGGCTAGGAAATAGGCCAGAAAGATTTGAACAGTTCCACGGGTCTCACTGTGTGAAGCCCTCTCTCCCTTCTCCCTCTGACCCTGCATGGACTGTGAGGGAGATGTCAGCAGGCTCTCATTGGCATAGTAGGAGACCCAGATTGATTTGCTCTCGCTGCTCAGTTCTCTGGTCTGAGATTCTGGAGTTTGAGGAGGAGGGAGCAAGTTTGGGGTAATATGGAAGAAGAGGGAGAAGTGTGGCCATCCAGAAATGACAGGATTGGCAGGGGAGCCGAGGAGAGGTGCTGGTGGTGGGTGTGAGAGAGAAGACTGGTAACGTTTACTAAGGACCCAGCATGCCCCCAGCCATGGCAGGAAGACTTTCTGCTCACCCTGGGGATGCAGACTGGGGTGTGGGGGTTGAGGGAACCACCCAGGGGCATCAGAACCCAAATCTCTAACCCCAGGTCCCATGTTTTTTCCTTAATGTCACATAAAGGTAACTTTGGGTTTGGGTCTGGGGGAGGCTGTGACAGGACTTGTTTGCCTACAGAAGGGATACAAAGGACTTCAGGATGGGAGGTACATCTCTCAACTCCCACATCCAGACACACATAACAGGCCCAGTCCTTTAATGGGTTGGGAAGTGCAGAATCAGAAATCCAAAGACAGGGTTCATTGTCCTTCAGTCCTTGCAAGGATGGCCTTGTCACCTCTGCACTTCATAAAATTCTGACCATCATCAGATCTTATGAAGCAAGTGTGCTACATACTCCAGTCCTTGATAAACCTTGTGGTTTCTAAATGAAATCTAGTGATATTTTAAATGTGAACAGTATTGTTGCCATTGGTGCTACTCATCCCCAGCTGAGCCACTGGTGGTTTAAGGGACCTGTCTTAACCAAGTTGACTTTTCCAATTCTCTTAGCACCAGGCTGCTAACAACTGGCCATCATGTCCATTCCTGCGTCCAGCCACCTCCTTAACATCCAAGCATAGCCACTTCTTTCAAACTTTCAATTGAAGGAACTTGGGAATGTCTCTTGAAGATTAATTTCACTCCTTTTGCTTTGGAAGGGAGTACTGGGGATTGAATCCAGGGGTGCTTTACCAGGGATCCACATCCCCAGCCCTTTTAATTTTGAGGCAGAGTCTTGCTATGTCACTTAGGGCCTTGCTAAGTTGCTGAGACTGGCCTTGAACTTGCAATGCTCCTGCCTCAGCATCCCAAGTTGCTGGAATTACAAACGTGTGCCACCATGCCTGGCTTTTATTTCACACCTTTAGAACAAGGATTTTACTCTCTCTCTCTCTCTCTCTTTTATTTTCTCCTACAGACCCACCCTTCCTTCCCCCCTCCTCTCCCAGAGTCTGAATAACCATTTTCAAGGCATAAAAGGAAATACACAGGCCCTCAAAGGAAACCAATCATTTTGAAATACAGTTATCACAATATTTTTTAAAAGTAGTGATACAGTAATATGTGCTTCTCCATTAATGGATTAAAGAACAAAATCTACTGGCAGGACTAATAACCACTGGAAACATTTTTGAAACAGTGATGAGCACAGATAATATTTGCAGATACCTGCCACAACTGTTATGGGATCTGAAATATCTGTTATCACTGATAATGCTGCTATGGTCTATTGCCAGCATTTACAATGTACAAAAAAGCTGAATTTCAGTTACAAGTTAATGAAAATAAAAATACCAGTTTTTTTTCTCAACCAAAGTCACAGATTGTTTTGAATTTCATCCGTGAAGCTCTTGTGGGGAGAAGTTATCTGGGCATACCATATTCAATACATCACAATGATTCTGGGGCTGGAGCGGTGGCTGAGTGGTTATGGCGCTTGCCTGGCATGCAAGAGTACGTGAGTTCAAACCCCAGCACCACATACACAATGAAGTCTTAGAGCAAGGAAAGCCACATGAAAAACTAAATAAAATTGATTCTCTCTCTCTCTCCCTCTCACTGTCTCTTTCTCTTTGAAAAATAAAATAAAATAAAGCAATGATTCTAAGTGTGCTCCCAGGACCAGCAGTGTTAGCATCACTATTGGAAATGTGACCTCTTGTCCACCCATTCCTCCCCAATCAGAAATTCAGGAATGGGGCCCAGCGACCTGCACTTGAATGGCCTCCAGGGATTCTGCTCTTGGATCACCTCGAAAACCACATCTCTGATCTCAGAGGGATACAACTTCTGAAACAGAATTCATGGCCCCTTTCCCCTAGGGAATAACCTACGGTCTAGTTTCTCTTTCTGCTTCCTAAAGACTAACCCCCCAGTCTGAGGTAGACTGTGGTTTGGAGTTTAAAAGCCCAAGACCCTTGTTAATGCATAATGAAGTGCTACAATGCAGCTTCTGTCATAAGCGCAGAATAAAATACAGCTGCAGGGACAGCATTTAAGGTCTCACTCCTTTATGTACATAAAAAATAATTGGCCTTCTAATTATCTCCATAAAAGTGAGAAAACTTGCCTGGCTTACTGGCACCTTTATTAGCACTAGGAAATAATTAGACACCCTTAATAGCTTTCTAATGATCCCTAGAGGAGGGAGCCATTTTCAAGGCATCTGCCTGCCATTATTAGGTCATTATGGAGCCTTTCAGATCCAGTCTATACAGAGTGGCAGCACTTGCAGTCAGTATTGTTAGGAGCCAGAAAAGGTGTTCCCTCCCTCACTAGCTGTGCCTCTTCCCTTGGGAGCTTCAGCAGCATCTGTCCCCAAGGCTCTAGGAACAGGACCCCCACCGTGGTGGGCAGGCAGGAAGAGCAGCCTGTTCACAGACAGGGAAAGCTTGGGCAACCCCATCTCTCCTCTGTCCCTACTTTTTAAAGGGACTTGAAACATGTTCATCAAATCTGCCTCCTTTGGGAAAAGACTGCAAGGTTTGTTAACACTGAAGTTCTGAGACTCTCAAATCACAGGTTTTGAACTTCTGGAGGCGTACGAGTAAGCAGGACAGTGGTTTCCCACTTGGTTGGGAGATGACTTCCCTGCAGATTTTCGCTCTGCAGCGTTGAGGGAGAGCGTTGAATTTTAGGGAGTAGCAGAGCCTGCCAAGTGTAGGGAACCCAAGCTACCAGTAGGTGGCGCCATAACTTTATCTTCTGTCCCTCCTCGCTGATGGTGGCAACTGTTTGCAAACAGGGATGTAAAGGGGCTACCTGTAACTCCTCCCCTCAGCATTTACAGATATAATAACTCTTAGAAAGCCACATCTTTTCTCAAAATGACTTTCTCCATAGAACTCTACCCCCAATATCCTCAATATTTGTTTCTTTATCCAAACATCATTGACATTTCCTTACAAATTTATCAGAAATAATTACTATTCTTGGGCTCAGTGCTTGCCTAGCATGAAGTCCTGAGTTCAATCCCAAGTATTGCCAAAAAAAAAAAAAAATACTGATTATCCTTCCCAGAGCTGAAATGGTGAGAAAAAATTTGTGTAAGTCATACATCATTATGTGATCACTCTGTCTCAGATCCTGGGGTTCTCCTCAGCTGTCCCAACCTCCGCTCAGAGGTCTAAATCTACATCTAGAACATCTAATACTTACAGGAATGTTGAACTTAATCATGAGATTGCTTGCCTGGTTGACCCTTGACTCTCTCTTCTCTCAGAAACTCTGGGGAGCACCAAAGAGAAACCATTTCTGAATTAAGCTCTAAGCAGTCTTTGGGAAGATGAGATTCTGACCGATAAGGCTGGGCACACACCTTTTAACATGTTTATGCCTTAATACCTGAGCTGGGACAGCTCTTCCTCTTCGAGAATCTCAATGGTAGTTCACCTAATCCAACTGCTCACCCGATGCAGGATTCCCTCCTGCAAGTGACAACCTGCAGTGTCCATTCCAGTTTTCAGGCAGTGTTCATAGCCACCGGTAATGCTCACTGCAACGTACACAGGTAACATGATTCACCCAGAGTCC
Source organism: Aplodontia rufa (assembly GCA_004027875.1). Classification (NCBI taxonomy): domain Eukaryota; kingdom Metazoa; phylum Chordata; class Mammalia; order Rodentia; family Aplodontiidae; genus Aplodontia; species Aplodontia rufa. Next base: position 46,848 of record PVKS010013262.1, on the reverse strand, counting down.
GGCTCCACAGTGGCAGGGTCTAACGCTGTTGTCTGACTTCAGGCTCAGCGCTTTTTCTTTCTCATTGTCTCTCTTTATTTTAGTGCTGGGGATCAAACTCGGGTACCTTGTGTATGCTGGGCACCCACTTTAGCACTGAACTACACCCTAGCCCCTCAGAACCCATTTATAACCACACAGTGCCTCCCACTCACCTATGACACTTATCAAGTGTTGACGAAGTGGCTGCAATCACTCCCTCTTGAGGATGTCTGTCCCACTGTGGGATCTCTGGTTTTGAGAAACAGTTTCCTTATGTCTGGTTATCCTGTGCCATATGATAAACTTAGAAATTTAAAACAATAACCATGTTCCAACTTTAGTGCTTTAATAACCATGTTCTTAATATCTCATAATTCTGGGCATTGGGAATTCAGGAAGCACTTGTCTGGCTGCTCCTTCTGTCCCACGTAACAATGACAGATGTCATGAGATGGCATTTACTTTGCCAGTTGGCTGGGGGAGGGTCCGAGACAACTTCTCTTGCTTGTCTGGTGCCTTGACAGGGAGGGCTGAAAGGTGAACTGGGCTGGACTATCCACCAGGTCACCTGCATTTGGTCTCTCCAGCAGGAAGGCCTCAGGGTAGCTGGTCTTCTGATGTGGAGACTCAAAACTTCCAGAACCAGTGTTCCGATGGACAACTGGAAGCTATAAAGCCTTTAGGATCTAGCTTGGATGACACCTGATGTCAATGCCACCACATACTCTTTGTCCAAGTAGTCAGGGACCTTCCCAGATTGAAAGAGAGAGGAGTTAAATTCTGCCTGTAGATGCTGGCACTCACCTTTAGGCTGTATCTCAGGTACAAATATATTACCTACTACATACAACACGTGCCAAGAGAGCAGCTATTCCCCAACAGGGTTGTCAGGGGAGCCCTTAATCACATGTGAGCCTCATGTGACAGAAGTGCTGGAGGTTATAGGTGACAAGATGATCAATCTATTTTTAATGAAATTACCCATTCCAAACCATTATAAGGATTTTTGAAAGCAATCTGTCGTTTATAAGGCTAAATAAGTAATACGAGCAAAATAATATGAAAGTGTCAGACTAGGCATTGCAGTTCCTGACTTGGATACTTCGTTTACCCTACGATAACATAAAAACAACAATGTTTTATTCAGATCAGGCAAAGAAATAATCTAAATTTGAACACACTATTGCTATTGATGTGTTGTTGAAATTAAGATATCACAATGCTATAGCAAATTTTATGCCTCATCTAGTTTTAATTATCTTAGCAAATATTTTTTGAGCATCTACTGTATACATGTACATAATATACCAAATCCTAAAGATACAAAACCCAGTAAGGTCTTTAGCTTCACACATTGTGGAAGGGAAGATATGTTTAACAAAGCAGTTGGAATAAAGTGTCAGGATGGAGTTCCAAACCCCTTCCTGGTGACATTTGGAACTACCACACACCCTTGAAAGCAGGGCCAACATCATACGCATATTTGCCACCTGGCTCTGGGTATGATGACTAGCATGACAGAGACTTGTTTTAAATGCTATGCAATTGAGTTGCTTTAAACTTCTTGGCTACAGGAGTTCTTCAGTCCTGTCTTTGGATAATAGCCAGCACTAATCTGCACCTCCACCATTAGCTCCTAGACCATGGACCCTCAGGTAACTCTCTATCCCCAGTCTGTCAGTCACTTGCCTCAGTTTACCTAACCCTTTCTTGTCCACTCCTGAGTCTTGATGACAGCTTCCTGAATTTGTTCTCATTTTGTTGCTTCTTCATTCCATAGAAGAGCATAATAACATTTGAAAATCTAGATATATTGCTATGTTCCTTCAGAGAATTTGTAAAAATTTGATAAAATAGTTTGGGCGCTGATTCTACAAGCTGGAAAGGAAATACAGTTCACTCTGTTTACCAATAGCTCAGCCTGAGAAAAGCCTGACTTGAAAATGGAAACACCTTTGGAAGCGGGCTGAGTCTGGACAGACTGATTGAGGCATTTTTTTTTTAAGAGAGAGGGACAGTGAGAGAGAGACAGAGAGGAGAGAGAGAATCAATTTTTTCTTTTTTAGCTTTTCTTGTGACATTTTTGCGCCAACACTTTGTTGTGTACATGGTGCTGGGGTTTGAACTCTTGTCCTCATGCATGCCAGGCAAGTGCTATAACTGCTGAGCCACCATTCCAGCCCCTGATCCAGGCATTTGTGTGACTGGAAACTTTCTTCATCTTGGTACCCAGGCAACTCTATTACTTCCCTTTTCATAATACCCTCTAGTGGGCACAGCATGTGCTGGGGAACTAGTGTCACAACTTCTTGACTAAGCCCACTTCATTGCCTTGGGCAGTATTTTGAATTCAACCAAGCAATTTTTCATTAACTCTGTGAAACAGGAATGGTCAGACATAATAATATAGCCTGGGGAAATACTGAAAGAACAAATGCAAATTACACACATAAAAGAACTATAGGGCCCCAGACAAGTAGTTTTTTTCATTTTTTAAAGAGAGAGAGGGACAGTGAGAGAGAGAGAAAGACAGAATCAATTTTAGTTTTTTGTGTGGCTTTCGTTGCTCCGACACTTTGTTGTGCACATGATGCTGGGGTTCAAATCAGCATCCTCACGCATACCAGGCAAGTGCTGTAAATGCTGACCCGCTGCTCCACCCCATGGACAGGTAGTTATTTTAATTAGAATTAGAAACAACTGCATGTGCCATGAAACCCAAGTGACACAAAGCTAAAATACGGTAGAAGTCTATTTCTCTTTTACTTAAATGAAATCTGGATAGGAAGTCTAGGGTTCAACTAGCAACTGCAAAGCCATAGGCAATTCAGGCTCCTTCTGTCTGGCTGTTTCACCAGCTTCAGCCTGCTGCCTCATGGTCTAAGGTCCCAGTTTCAAGGTGGCTGTGCCAGCTCCGGTTACCACATCTGTATTCCTATCATCAGATAGGAAGGAGGGAGAAGAAAGAGATTCTTTTCCCTGAACATTTCCAGAAACGTGCATACAACACTTCTGATTATATTCCTTAGCCCAAACTTAATTACATGATACATTTAGCTGCAAAGGAGGCTGGAAAATGTAGTTTTATTCTGGGAAGACATGTGCCCATCTACAAATTACAGGTTCTGTTATTAAGAAGCATGTGGAGACTGAACAGAGGGGGATGATAGAAGATTGTGCCCAGGTAGGATGGCAGAACCCGTTACCAGAAATAAAATGGTCCTAATAGCCTATCAAGCACATATGATGTGTACACACACGCACACACACACACACACACACACACACACACCCCACAACTAAGGAATGTGAAAAAACATTTCTATATGGGATTCACTTTAGAGGAGAATCAGGTTTCTGCATCTGATCAATTACTTTCTTCTCTCCCCATTACCCCAGACCCCTCCATCTTTTCACCCTCTGTCTTTACCTCAGTCCCAATTCCTCCTCTTAGACTCTAGCTCCAGCTGTCAGTCATCACCCTAGCATAGGAGATAAAGACAGCCCTTCCCAGCTCATACTCAGAAGGCATGGCAACAATACAGGCAGAGCCAACTGTTGCTAATGCCAGTTGCTTCCTGGAGCATACTGTTATAACCAGCTCCATCACTTCCTTTTTTATTTCACCAAAGACATCCCCATATTTTCCTACTTGAGAAAATAGCCCTTCCCATTCAATTATTGTGAGGTTTTCCAACTCCTCATTGAGAAGCAGTATCTCCTTGTCCTTGGTAGGATTACATATCACATGGTGTCCGACTGCATCACATTCCAGAAGCGGATAGGGCATTTTATAAATAGAGAGTATGGCTGCAGAAACACTGACCAGGAGGATGCCAGGCTTGGGAAACTGACTCACAGGAATCAGAGCTAAGCATGCAAGCACCCTTGTTCTGGGATAACAGCCCCTTTTTGCCATTGGTAAGTGTTTGGAGAGTTGCCACTGACATTCTGCAGAAGGTGAGTCTGAGAATTCAGCTCCTTTCCTTGAAGGAAGGAAACATGTGCTAAAGGCCTGTAGAGTTGCAGAGAGTCAAGGCTAGTGGAATACAGCATCAGTAGGATGCTTTTGGTCTCAAGTAACAGAATACCTAATAATTATGAAATTCTTCGGTTCACAGAAATAAAATGTATCCAGAGGTAGGGCAACCTTTAAGTGCAGTTGAATCAGGCCTCTACCTCAGTTTCTCCAGACTTCTCAGAAGTCCGCTTTCCTGCATGTGTTGGCCCTATCTCAGGCTGACTTCCCTCATGGTGGCAAAATGGCCACACTGGTTTCAAATCACAACCTCCTGTCACTCAGTCCAAATAGCAATCTTCTCTTACTTTGTGTGTGTGTGTGTGTTTGTGTGTGTGCACGTGTGTGTTGGGAATACTGGGGATTGAATCCAGAGTTGCATTACCACTGAGCTGAATTCCTATTTCTTTTTTTTTTTAAATAAAGAGAGAGGGATAGTGAGAGAGACAGAGAAAGAGAGAAACAACTTTATGGAGTTTTTCACATGGCCTTCGTTGCTCCAACACTTAGTTGTGTACGTGGTGCTGGGGTTTGAACCCTGGTCCTCATGCTTGCCAAGCAAGTGCCAAAACCACTGAGCCATCACTCCAGCCCCCCCATTCCTTTTTATTTGTGTATGTATGTTTATTTTGAGACAGGATCTTGCTAAGTTGCTCAGATGAGCCTTGGATTTGTGATCCACTTGCCCCAGACTCCTGAATCACCTGCACCCAGCAATCTTCTCTTCCTTTACTGGACTTAGATAAAATGTCCCTCACTTTCCTGTGAGTTAACAAAAATAAGCAAATCACATGACATCACACAGAATACCACATTGACCTGAGCCTGGGTTATGTGACCATCCCTTTAACCATAACTATGGCAAGAAGGGTGAGATGGTTCTGATGTTATTAGGACAATCAGAACCTTGCCCTGAAGCTGGGGCTGGAGTCAGTACCACCCAAACCATGTGGCTCCTACACAAAGGGGAACAGATGAGTCTTCAAAAGAAAATCTGGGTGCTGGTAGGAAGAGATAAGGAGGCAAGAAATGGTGTCTGGTATAAATATCCCTGACAGGATACTTTACTTCTGGGTTCTAGTCCAATCAATGGACTGAGGAGAGAGAAGGGAACAAGTCCAGATGAGCAAGTAAAGCAAGGCAGGTGTGGAGATCCAGATTAGAGGATAGATCTAGGAAGGCATAGAAACAAGGGAAAAGGAGCAGAGAATATTCAAAGGAGTCAGCTTTTAGTTAAATCCCTTTTGAAGTTTGAGCAAAGTTTTAGCTGTGTTATGAGAACAAGAGTAGGATTTATTTCTGGGCTAGTGTCAAGCCACAAACTGGCCCTTGAAGTCATGAGGATAGTGTTAATGAGGAAGAGAAAGTCTACTGGGATAGAATCAGGGCTCTGTGGGGCAGGACCCACCCCACCAGGAGATTATGCCTCCCCATACATTTGAGACTGATAAAGATGAATGATTATCAAGTGTGGAGAAAAGAGGGGTCTACAACACTGATGGAACCAGGACAACCACCCCACATGTAGGTTCAGGAAAGTCACACCAGATCTTTGAATCTTGACTCTCTCAGTTGAAAAATGCAGAGATGAGGGGCTGGAGTGGTGGCTCAGTGATTATAGTGCTTGCCTGGCATGCGCAAGTATGCAGGTTCAAACCCCAGCACATACACAATGAAGTGTCAGAGCAATGAAGGCCACATGAAAAACTAAATAAAAATTGATTCTCTCTCTCTCTCACTGTTCCTCTCTCTTAAAAAAAAGAAAAAGAAAAATGCAGAGATGAATTATATGGATTTTTTTTTCAGAGCCTTCTCAGGGCCCTTCAAGACTCTAGAATTCTGAAAGGAGTCTGGAAGGCAGTCCCTTTGATTCTAGTCCTGGTTCTTTTTTTTTTTTTTTCATTTGTTTTGTTTTTAACTTATTTTGGAAATGAGTGGCATCTTCAATAATGTGTGTGATAATCAATGAGTGCCAATTTGTTGCTCAGGGCAATGAGCAACCTGAGGCCCATAACTTCTTCACATTGTGGTAGGAGACTCATAGTTTTATAAAAGGGTATTCACTATAAAATGGAGGTTTTGTTTTATTTTGTTTTTGTAGCACTCAAGGATTCTGTCAGCAACAACACTGGGAATGTCTTAATCTGCATTTTTGAGGGATAAAGTTGCTAAGTGTAGAGTCTTAGCTGAGAGGTACTTTCTTTCAGCACTCTGAATATGTCATACTACTTCTTTTTGGTTTCATGGTTTCAGATGAGATATCAGCTGTTATTCTTATTGAGGATCCCTTGTACAGGAGTTGCTTCTTGCTATGGTTTGGATGTGCAATGTTCTCCCAAATCTCATGTGTTTGGAGGTGGTAAATGGTGGGACCAGGAAGGTTCTGATCTCATCAGTGGATTAATTCATTGATGACTGAATGGACTACTGGGAGGTGGGACTTAGTGAGAGTAATTTGGTCATTGGGGACATACCCTGGAAGCATCTTCCCTCTAGTTCCCTCCACTTTCTCTTCTTCCTGTCTGCCATGAGCTGAGCAGCTTTCCTCTACCACGCTCTCCCACCATGATGTTCCTGCCTTGGAGCCAACTTACCATGATCTGAATCCTCTGAAATCTTCAGCCAATATAAACCTTTCCTCCTATTAAGTTGTTCTTGTCAGGTATTTTGGCCACAGAAATTAAAAGTTAATAAGCACACTTCTCTCTTGATTCTTTTAAGAGTTTCTTTTTCTTTTGTCACTTTGATTATAATTTATCTCAGCATGGATCTCTTTGGATGAGTCTGTCCCACTTGGAATTTATTGAGTTTCTTGGATGTGTGTGGGTTTTTCATTAGATTTGAGGATTTTTTATTTTTGCTATTATTTCAAAACATCCTTCCTCTTCTTTCCTTCTAGAATTCTTGATGTTTATGCTGGTATGCTGTATGGTGTCCCACAGGTGTCATAAATTCTGTTAATTTTTCTTTATGCTTTTTCTTTCTGTTGCTTAGACCAGATAATCTCAACTAATCTATCTTCAAGCTGCTGCTTATTCTTTTGCCCCCTCAATTCTTCTGTTGAGCTCCTCTAGTGAATTTTAAAATTTTAGTTGTACTTTTAAACTAATTTCTATTTGGCTCATTTTATAGTTTTTGTTTCTTGGTGAGACGTGATTCTGACGCTTTCTATTAGTTCTTTAGGCACAGTTTCCTTTAGCTCTTTGTCTAGTAACTATAATGTCTGGGCTTCCTCAGGAACAGTTTCTATTGATCTCTATTTTGTCCTATTTATTGGGCATAATTTCCTGTTTCTTTTTATTGAAAGCTGGATACTCTGAATATTATAATGTGGCAACTTTAGGAATAAGATTTTATCCTCTCCCCAATATTTGCTGAGTTTTTTTTGGTAATTTATTTAGTGACTTTTATAAACTAATTTAATAAAGTTTATAGTCTTTGTCATGTGTGGCCACTGAAGTCTGTTCCATTAACTTCTTAGTCAACTAATGATTAGACAGAATTCTTTGAACACTTGGAACCAAAAAGCTCTGTCTTTGCAGAGGGATTCTGTGTGCATGTTGAATGTGTCTTCAACACTCAGCCAGGAATTTTACAACTCTACTTTAGCCTTTATGTTCTTGAGCAGAGCTTCAAGGTCAACCAGAACTAAGAATTTAGAGACTCCTCAGATATTTCCTGGGCATGCAAACAACCTTGGGCTTATATATGGTCTTCCAGATTCCCTCTTGAATATTGGAGCTTTACAAAGCTCTTACTCCCCAAAGCATTTCACGCTCCAACCTTCCCTCCCAAGAGTTTTGGTTATTCTGTTGTCTGCCCAACTTTTTATCCATTGTCACAGGCAGCAGAAACTGAAACTTGCCTGTAAATGTTTTTGATAAATGCCCCCTAGCAATGGCTTTGGCATAAGACAAATTTCAGTCAGGGGAGCAAGATAAAGGCAATCCTTTTGAGCAGGACTTCTAGGGAGCCACCACATAGATCAACTAAGCACAACTTAAGTGGAATGAGGTCCATTCTGCTCCTGTCCCTACTGTTACTGATTGTGGGCTATTATTTTCAACTGTACTGCTGGACTGGTGAGGGGGGACTGGGAGAAGCTAAACTGCTAAGAAATTTGCTGTTAGTTCGCCATCCTTACTGAGTGAGATTCAGCTGTTTTCTTTAGTGCCTGTTCCTTAGGTTGCTGTAAGCTTTTAGTTAGTTTCCAGAGTTCTGAAAAAAGTTGATTCTGACAGTTTTTTGCCAGTTTTTTTTTCATTGATGTTTTTGAAGGTCTGGGCTTTTGGAGTTCCTTATTCTACAATTTTAACTGGAAGACTTATTCCCAAAAACTCATTTTAAAAAACCCCAGCACAGCAGCTCAAAGGCAGAAGGTTCAAATAATTATCCTCCAACCCAGCTTCTCGTGTAGTAGTGTGAGTGTCGCACAACTTTTCCTAAATGAGCGGTGTTCTTACCAATACCACCATTCTCAAGGTCTTTATTCCAAAAGTTTCAGGCTGCTTTCTACACTAACCAGACTTACTCTGTCACAGCTGTGGAATGAGAGGCTATGGAGAATCCTCTCCTTTAATTGGCAGGGAAACCCAACTTCAGAGACTGGCTGACATGCTCAAGGTCTCACAAGAAGATGGGGCAGAGGTGAAGCCCCAGATCTCCCCACCTAGTTATCTTTCTCTCTGAGATGAAGTTGGGAAGATGTGTGCAGGTACTATGAGCCAGTGAACAAGAATTTTATCTTCTCCATTAGTTTAGAGTACTGACCTCTGTTAATCTCTTCCTACACCTCCTTCCTCTCTGCACTTACCCATTCCCACACATCAAGAAGTTAGAAATTCTTAGAACATTTAAACAGACTGGCTTCCAGAGAGAGAACATTTTTACTCAAAGCATTGGTTCCTGAATAGCCTTCCTGCACCCCTCCCCCTCGCCACCCAAGATTTCCCTGCTGCTTGCTGTGGTCTTGTCGCACAGAAAAACCCAGTTGAGAGTTGGAAAGGATGATCTCTCATTTCATAAATAGAACACAGATCCAGTTATCTGTCTACATCAGGAATTCTCTGGCAAGCCCATTCCATTTACCTAGTGTACTAATTAGGCTGTTGTGCTTCAGGGGCTCATAAGGCATAGTACGAGTAGTGCCTACTGGGGCTTAGTGATTCTCTGGAACTGAATTAGATTAAATTGCTGGAACAAATAGATCCCAAAATATGTTGGCTCAGACTCAAAAGAGGTTTGTTTCTCTTTTACTTAATCTGGGGCAGCTGGTCTAATAATTTGAGTGACAGGGGCAGGGTGGGGTGGAGTGGGATGTTCAGTGCTCTATTCCATGTGGTCACTTAGGGACCCAGGCTAATGGTAGCACTCCCATCTTCCATGCATGACTTACTAGGTCACTCTGGTCATAGGCCATTCTAGCCTATGGAAAGGGAGAAAAAGAACAGGGAGGAACATGTGGGCCAAGAAGAGATTTTATGGGCCAGGTCTTGAAGTGGCCCATAGTCCTCAAAAGAAAGCATGGCACATTAGCAGCAAGAGAGTTGGGAAAGGTCATGTCGTTAGAAGCTACAGTTCTGTTACTAATGAAGATGGGAGAAAAATGTTATCTGTGTCCATACATTTGGTTCTGAGCAGTAGAGGTACTCAGAAAATATTTACTGAATAATGGGATAAGTGAACAGATGAATAAACGAATGAAGGAATGGAGTGATTCTCCCATGGTTACAAAGCTAGTTAGAGAAACGTTTCTGAAGATTTCCCTATTCTATTAACAATGAAATAATGTATGAAACCCCCACCCCAGTATTTCTTTGTGTTTCCAGGAAACATCTCCAAATGAACATATGGGGAAAACCAAGATAAGCAGGAAAAAAAAAATCCCCCAACCATCACCCATGCTAAAACCATAATAGTAAAAAGCAAACAAAACTCAATAAATACAGGTGCATAGGAAAAGCAAAATTTACAGAGTACAAATGCCTCCGTTGTAAACTTACTGATTAACTTTATATGAAATCAATAAATCTTTTTCCTGGGATTTTTTTTTCCTAGTCATACAGGTAGTTCCATTTTCCAGCGTCCCCTGCAGTTGGATTGGTCATGTGACTAAATTCTATCCATAGAATATAAGCAGGAGTGATGTGGCCCATTTCTAACCTGTCCCCCAACTACATCTCTCTTTTTTTTTTTTTTTTAACAACTTTATTTAGTTTTTCACATGGCCTTAGTTGCTCCAACACTCAGTTGTGTACATGGTGCTGAGGTTTGAACCCGGGTCCTCGTGCTTGCCAGGCAAGCACCGAAACCGCTGAGCCACCGCTCCAGCCCCTACATCTCTCTTGTGTGTCCTCAAGGTCCTTACCCATCTGTAGCTGAGTGCAAAGGACTCTAAGGCCCTAGATAAGGGTGGAGCCACTTTACAAAGGAACCTTTAACCACCCACCTGGGAAACCACCTGCTTACCAGAAACACTCCTATTGGACTCAAGTGGGTGAGAAGTAAGCATATGCTTTGGAATGTATTTGTTACAGCAATGCCTAACACAAATGCTGCTTGGCTTACATCCCAATAAACTGATCATAAGTTGAAAATGCATCTAATAGCCTGATTGACCTACTGAACATCACAGCTTAACAACACAGTACACCTCAGAGTATTGGTTGTTTTCCCTTGAGGCTAACTAGGAGCTGTGGCTCACTTCCCAAGTGAGAGTATTAGACTTCATATAGCTATCCTGGGAAAAGATCAAAATTCAGAATTCAAATTCAGATATGGATTCTACTGAATACACACTGCCTTTGCACTCTTGTAGGTTGGGGACCATCCCTACACTCTCTTTTTCTGATCTTTGCCTCAGTTCCATATGCATTGGAATCTGGTCTGTGTTGGGTTGACTTTGAGCTTGAGGAAGGTTTTTGTTGACACAGATACCAGATGTGGTAGGTTTTCAGTTTTTTTCTGGTTTCTGGTTTGGGCCAGCACATCTGAGATGTCTCTGGCTGATGTGACACTATGTATTTGCCTTTCTTGGCTCCTGGTTTCTGATCTCTATGGAGGGAAGTGCAACTCACTGACCCCTGGAGATTGTGTCTTGGCTCCAACTATTCTGGACCCCTTCACAATTTTTTTAAAGTCCATCTTCACTCCTACCTTGACTCTAACACACCTTTAATTTTATTTGCCTTCATGTGGTTGTTTTCCTTACTCCTTTAAAGTACAATAAGTAAATGTAAAATGAGTCTTGATTTCTGCACCTATATCTGCAAACTGACATCAGGGTTTAGTATATCTGCATAAGCAAAAGTCTTGAGTCTCTTCCCATTTTATTTTTTCCAAGTAGAAAAACTACAGCCTTTTGGGAAACACCCACAAAATTTTTATTTACTTTCTAAGGAATTCTCTGGTTTCCAACTTATTTGCTGAGTCTTTAATTGACAGGTCCTGAGCTCCATTAGAGAACAAGTCTCTAGTTCTCGGTTCTGTGCACTTCCCCAAGCTCCCCTTGTTTAGGCATTACTTTTAGTTATTTGAGAAGGGTGTTCTGATTTTGAGAGACATCTACTTAAAATTTCTGAGTACCTAGAACTCCATGATGGTCACTATCTTTGTGCATCCTTCCCCCAACCCCAGGGGAACAATTTTCACTCTTTTGATTGGTTTGGGATCTGATATTTTCCCCAACTCAATTAAGTCACCTCAACAATATAGTGTAGAGGAAAGCACTTCCACCAGCTCTGTTACACACAGAGTCACACATAATGATGTCCTGAGTCTCATTCCCTCATCAGTATTATGGGGATCGAAATTATCTGTCTATGCTATGTAATTTTTGAATATTAAAAAACAAGACTTTGGAAACTACTGATACTCTGCAAAGTACTATAAAAATACTAGGAGCTATTTACATTATTTTGCCTTTAGAAAGTATTCAACTTCACCTTCTCTGCTTTTCCAATGCCTTCTGGCCTCTCCACCTCACTCAGGGCCCTGGAGCTGCATGGGGCTGCCTCCACTTCCTGCTGGGGAAGGTGCCCATACTTATCCCTTTGGAAGGAAAAGGAGTGACTTACTTCCTGATTTGAAACCTGGTTTCAACTGTGTCCATTTACTCATTTCCTTAAGTTTGGACTGGTGATGTCACTTGTCAGTTCCAGGGACTTTGATGATTTTGCTTCAGGACAATAAGGTATTACATGCCTTATCTTGAAAGTGACAGAATCACTTAGGTGGAATTGGAGAGCTTGTACCATCAACATCTCTGCAGACAGAGAGGGGTATTGAGGGCTTGCAGTGGGGCCTAAGTGTGTTGGGGGGGGGGCAGATCTATTCTGGTCTTTAGAGAGGCGTCTGGGCTCCCTCTTCCTCCTTCCCTGGTTTCCTTACATCCCAGCGGCAAACTGTGTGAATGGAATGGTGCTTTTAATATGCCGCACAAAGGGCTCAGTAATACACATACACACACACACACACACACACACACACACACACCACCACCACCACCACCACCACCACCACCGCCATCCTGTCAGAGAGCCAGGTCCTTCCACCAGGATTAAAGGGTGGGAGCAGGCAAAGAGGATGTTCCACCAAGGACTCATCAAGGTCCCCAGAATCAGCCTCATCTTCCCGGGAACAGTGGCCAGGTGGGGAGGTGATATCAGAAGGAGTGGGAAGAGGGAATGGGCAACAGGCTGACCTTGGGTCCCAGTGTTTCATCTTTACTCTGGAATAACCTGAACTGGTTGAACTCCCTTTTGAGCTATTTGATCGTGAGTGACAACATCTGAAGAGTAGAAGGAGAAGGAGAGAACTGGGTTATTAGCTGAACTATGGGAGGAGATGAACACTTTCACCTAAGCCGACCACTGAGGTGCAAGCTCCACTGCCACCCCTCCGACCCTGGTCCTGCGTTCCACTGGCCCTCGCGCTGCCAAGCGCTATCCCTAACCTCTTGAGCAGCCACCCTGAGCTACAGGACCAGGCATCGCTGGAATTCTTCCGGGAAGCTGACTACCAGGGAAGAACTTGTGGACAAAAATCTAAGAGACCAAATTCAAAAGCCCATCCGCGCTGTGAGGTGCCAAACTTGGCACCCCAGTTTCCCTCACCAGTAATAATAGCGTCTTTGTATGGCTGCTGCGAGAATGAAACAGAAGCCAGGCGGGGAAGTGCCCGACGCGTAGTAAACGTTCAAGAAATGGTAATCTGGACCAGTTACTTTGGGGACCAACGAGTCTCCGCGGCCTAGAAAAAGTTACTTGGATAATTCTACCAACAGTGTGTACTTTTGAGTGAGCGCCTGGCTGGGAGCCTGGCTAGTTTTTCCTTGGGAAAACCTCGGGAGAACGGAGTGGAGCGCGGGCAGCTCCGCAAGGTCCGGGGCCACTGTCGCTCTGGCTGCTGACTGAGACCCGCCTCTCTCTTTTTAGGACCTCAGTTGACTCTGGGCGTGCAGCAGAGAAGGCGAGAAGGCGTTTTCCCCAGCGAGTCCCCAGAATCTCAGGTGTGGCTCTGGGTGCCCTGGAGGGGTACAGGTGGCGTCCTCCGCGCCACTAATGCTAGCTGGGATTACAGCGTCGGGCTCCCAGGCCTCATTCTGTCCTACACACCGACCGTCTGCTTAACGGGGAGGAGAGTTCAGGGCTACCTAGCCTTCGGTTCCCGGTTCCCGACTGTCCGGTCTTCAGGTCCTAGAGATTCGCGTTAGCCTGGGCAGCAAGCGGGTTACTTCCTCCCTTCCCCAGAGCCGAGCGTACTGGGGCAAAAGAGTGCTGTCGCCTGGCGCTGAACGCCGGCAGGGACCTCAAAGGCTTGGTTTTTGGTACCCTACCCGGGCCAGCGAAGCAGCGAGGGTCTGGGACACGCTGCTCAGGGTGAAAGGGGCTTGGCGCTCTGCGTTGAGGGGGCCTTTGATGATACTCGATTTAGCCCTGGCACAGAAAAGAGTTGCAGGCGTCCTAAAGAAGGCCTCTCCCTATTTGTCGGTCCTTGTGCCAGCCTTAGGGATTGTGGATCCCTCCAAGAAAGACAGCCTTTGGGGTCAGCTAGGTGCACCTCTGGAACCTCGAGAAGCTGACCTTCGCAGTCACTCCGGGATACCGAAATTCTCCTTTGCGTGTCGGCTACAGCAGGCATGTAGCAGGTGAGAGAATGGGGCCCAATCGGCCCTTTGGCACTCGGATTCCACCCGACACCCTGGAAAGACCACGGAGTCCCCCCCCCGCCCCGCGCCATCCTCGTACAGATCACCGCGGAGTTTCGAGAACAGACTCCCCAGAAGAGGCATGGAGGACCTTGACCCTGATACCAGGATGCCAGGTCTTTCGGGACCAGGCTTGCCTCACCGGTGGCGCTGACCCCCATCGACCTTCTTTCTTTCCGCTACTCAGCCGGTGGCCAACAGTGGCTCCAGAAATAAAGCCTAACTCGCGCTTCGGTGTAAAGGAGGAGCGCTCTGGCATCCACTGACTTTCCTGACTCCCGCGAGTGCCCTGGGCGCTCACCGGCTCTCGCGCAGGCCCGGGTTCTCAGCCACCCTCCCAAGAAGCGCACAGCCCTGCCTGCTGCGCACCGCAGAGCCGTTTTGTCCCGCTGTATTTCTCTCATGCCTTCTCACAACTCCCAGTAGAACCTCTCGCGCTGGGTCGCGGTCCCCATACAATGTTCCCTTTGGAATTTGAGCACTTGGAATTTGAACATTGGAATTTGAGCGCTTGGAAGGCTGAAACCATAATGTTGAAGCTGGAATAGGAAAAGGGGAAAGGGACTAGTAGTGACTCTAGCTCCACCTGGGCCCTTCATCTGTCCCTCAACACAAAAGGATGGAGCAGGTAGGGTTGTGAGGGCGGAGGGCAGAATTTCCTGAATCCTGATTCTGACGCTCTCATTTCACTGGACTTTGCTTTTCTCAAGGGCTGGAATTGTGTTTTCTACAGGGACTGGAGATAGCCAAGGATCGGTACCGGTAACTTGAATTCTCTCCCCAGATCTCCCTGGCTCTGTTTAATCTTTGCTGTTGTGTTCTGCCTTCAAAACCTGATCCTAGTTGGACGCACCACTCCCTGCAGATGCATCTCAGAGCAGGGGCGCCAGGGTCCTGGCCCAAGTCTTTCTCAGGGTCACAGGTTGTCCGTAGGGAGAAGACTGATCAGATGCATCGGGAGACCCCGCTAGTCTCCTGAACATCTGGGCTTTTTGACCCTAAGCAGATTTCCTTTCCAGCCAGCTGCCCCAGGACTGGGTTTCAGTTTCTTCATTTGGTCTCGCCCTTTGGCTGCCGGCTGCGTAAGCATGGGACCTGGTGGGGAACAAATGAAGGGCGATGTCCTAGTGCACTTGTCCTGGGAGCAGAAAGGGAGACTCTGCTTTTCCAGTGGCTTCATCTCTTTACACCCAGAACAAAGATTCCGGCTGTCCCCAGGGCAGAAGGCGGTGGTTGGGAAAGAGGTGACACTATTGAGAATCCTGTTTCATGGCTGTTGACAGGAGTGTCTATATTCACCGAGCAAGATCTGTCCAGTTGGAATGCTCTGGTCGGAGCAGCAGCAGCTGGACTGGCTTGTATAGGTTTATTCAGTGAGCAAGTAGCTACTCAGGGTTTTCAGAACTTGTGCACAACCTCCCGCACCCGATTTAAATAAATATTTTCGATGTTAGCTGTCCAAGGGGGAGGGGAAGAGGGAAGTAACAACAAGTTGCGCTGCTAAGCCACATTCGCTATGGAATAAAGTCTTGGGACAGGCACCCTGCCCCCTGCTGGCCGTTAGCGCTCCAGGCAAACTCCAGCGATCCCACCTGGGCGGTCGCTAGAGGGTGTCTCCGGTAATCCCTGATCAGCTGCAGCCTTGGGCTGGGGCCATCTCTTTCTCTAGGACCGAAAAGTTTCGTGTCTAGGCCTTTGTAGCAAGTCCTCCTGAAAGGCCCTGGCCCCAGCAGGTCGGTGGGCAGGGACAGGCTGCTGGCAGGAGCTCCATTGTGCGTTGCTAATTTTCGTGTTTTTGGAAAGAAACCTAATATTGTATGGTGTGTCGGCATGTGTGAGAGCACAGACAGGCTGGAGGGATTCGGTTCTGCGTTATCTCCCATATATATCCGTGAGGGAGAGTGCCTGAGGACAGTATGTGTGTGAAAATGATAGGAGAGTGTGTGTGCTTGCTTCTGTATTTGAGTTCATGCAGGTATGAATATGTGTGTGACAGTCTTTTGTGGATTGCCACTATGTGTGAAAGGGTGAAAAGTTTTGCCATCCAACAGGCATGGAACATAACTTACTGAATCAAATTAATATTGAATGTGTATGTTCAAATCTATGTGAAAGTTAATGTAGTCTGTTTTCCTGAGTGTGGGGCTGTAAAACCGATAGTGGGTAGGGGTGATATGGGCGCACAGAGGTTGTGTTTGCCTCATTTCCAGAAGTGGGATCTGGCACAGCCAAGGGCATCACCAGCGTTCTGACCCTCTGTGCTGACGCAAAGTGGCTTTAGGTGTCGCTTGGGTCTTTGGACCTTAGACCTTAACTGGCCCTTCATCCGTCCAGTCAGCAGAAGTTAGGTAGCTCTGGACCCACAAGCACAGACGGTTCCTGGGAGAACCTGAATTTACTAAGAGCAGAGCCTCGGGGAGAGACAGAGAGAGGGTACGGGGCTGGAATTTTTCAGGGTGTGGAGTGGACTACGGAGGCGGAGGGCTACAGCCTCGCTGTGCAGTCCCAGACTGGTGGTTATCTCCTTGAACTTTAGGCTTGCACAGATAGTAACTTCCCGAACCTATTTATACCACTCAACTGCCTAATTCCGTGAGGGAGTAATCTTGATTCACAGAAAATCCGAGAGGAAAGGTCTGATTTTACACCGATTTTACCCGGAAGAGCTGATTTTGCCAGAAAGGAAAAGTCTCAAGAGGTCCCGGTGCTATGGGATCGCGCCGCTTTCCTTCTATCCTTCCCTTCCAGGGACTGCATGTCCGGCTCTAGAAGTCCTATTCTTGGAGAAGGGATGTGTTCAGTACCTATAGCCACTGAGAATCGACCTCAAAAAACCTTAACTTCCTCCTCGCAGAGTTCTTCCTGCTGCGGATCTGCCGGGACCGGCTTGAATCAGTCAGTTAAAAGAAGGCTAGAACCTCTGCGGAGAGGCAGAGCTGTAGATTAATCCACAGCCACGGAAGCACCTAGAGTGCACCACGGGCGAAGGTGTCCCCTTGGCCTGACCCTCGAACCCAGGCGGTTACTCAGATTTACAACGCCCGCCCTGACGGCCCAGTCGCTGTCTCCAGTGACGTTTCTCCCTCTTTCCCCTGTTCTTCTGCAAAACTCCACAGCAAGCCTACAGAAACACTGGGCGGGTGCACATATGTGGGCTCATAAACTTTTGTTTCACTGCTACGTGCGCCAGGAGCCTAGGTCTGAGCGTTACCCGCCTCCGGAGGGGCTGGCGAATCTCCCTAGAGTGTCGCCCCAAGCTCTAGGGACTGAAACCACTGCCTAGGGTCGTCCGCGATCTTATTTGTTCCCCAGCCTCCGCATTTCGAAATGCACCTACTCGCCGCGGGCCGCTCACACAGGCTCTCCTCTCGCCTTTCAATCCCCAGGTGGAAAAAGAGGAGGGCAGGGAACTCTGCGCAGTGACTCCAGTGGGGGGAAGGAGCCTGCCCGCTCCCTACTTCCGTGGGGAGTTTTGTGGAACTAGGAAAGGAATCAAAGGCTTGGGGGAGGGGGTTCCAAAGTTTTCAGGCCCTTCACCTAGCAAGTGACACACTTTGTATGGGAAGGTGTCTTCCATTCTGGGGCCCTCACCGGGATATCCCTGTAGGGAAATCAGACACTGTCGCACTCCTGGCCCTGGCATCGTGGCACATATCCATATTATTTGATTTCTAATTTTATTATAAAATAAAAGCAGAAATATATCCCGAAGAACATTCAAATGAGGGTATAACAGAAACGGCAAGTCCGCGGCTCGGGAGGCACACTCTGCCGGGAGTGCTGCGGCCACAGTCCAGGAAAGAGGAGAGCGCAAAGTAGAGGGCCCGGCGGAGATAGGTAGGTAGGTAAATAGAAGGAAAGGGAGAGAGATGAAGGGGGAGAATTAAGGAGCTTCTGGGATGCCGCCCTCACTTAAGTTACAGGCGAGAAGCTGACACCTGCAGCTCCCACTGATGGTGTGCGGGCCCTCCAGGGACCGCCTTTGGAGACCGCCTAGGTTCGAAGACCTTAACTGTCCTCTTCTCTGCTCCCCCACTCCCAGAAAAGTGCAGAGGATGGCCAGATTGGAGGAGACAGAAGTTTCAGATCAAGAGGCCAGGATGGAATGCAAGAGACTAGCAGAAGACACAAGGAAAGAGAGAAAGAAAAGCCAGAAATCTAGAGGAAAACAAGAGGGGAGACAGGAGAGGGGAAAGGAGATAAAAACAAAGGAGAAAAAAAAAGAAGGGAAGGGAAGAGGAGGAAGTGAAGGCTAGAGAAGAGGAAAGAAGAAAAAAAAGAAAGAGAATGGTGCATAATTTATTCCCTTCCTAGGTTCAAGACCTGCTCCCCTGCCTCCAAGGGATCTTAAAAGCAACTTGTTGAAAATAAATCCCAAATAAGGGCCCGGAGAAAGCCGTCAGCTTTGTCCCCGCGGGAGGTTCTACCGGCCCTGCGACCGGGTCTTTCAGTACCTGGTGGGGCCTTGGGCGCCCGGGCCCTCCCGGCACCGCCTCTCTCGGGTCCCCAGCGCCAAGCTCAGAGGCAAACGCGTAGAGGGGTCAAAGATCTATGAGCCCAGGTCCACGAGGTTGGCCGACATGGGGTTGAGGATCGAGTCCTGGAGGCCATGATGGTGCTGCAGTGGGTCTGTCCCGCCTCCGCCGGGCACGGGCACCGGCACCGGCACTGCGCTGGGTCCGGGTGGGTGGCCCAGGCTGTGCAGTGACGGCAGCCCTGGTGGTGGAGGTGGACTGAGTAGCAGCGCGGGGCTGGACGACGAGTGGTCTGGCGTCCCCGACGGCGTTTTCTCGTCCTCGGAGCTGCCTAGCACCGACTTGCCGCTTCCATTGAGAGAAGAAGCCAGTGGGTTGTGGCTGTTGGAATTGGAGTTCTCGCTGTTCTCCCTGCAAGTGCAGGAGCAAAGCAGCCGGTCAGCGTTGAAATGAGGCCGCTTAGCGCAATCTTACCCTAAGCCAGTCTGCCACCCGTCTGGGGAGACACAACTGCAGCGCGCTGCTTGCGGGTGTTTTCGGTTTCTACGAGTTTCTCGGCCTGGCCTTCGGTTGTCCTTTCTGCCAGTTCTCACAATCTTTCAACACCCATTTCTCTTCCTGTATCACTTCTCTCCCTCATCTCTCACCCTCGCAATCTCATGACTATCTTTTCTGCTCTACCCACCCCCTCCCTTCTTTCCTGGAGCAGAGGCAGGGGAGTAGTGGAACCTAGAGTTGGGGAATGGGCTGGGAGGAAGAGAGGATGCCTGGATTTTCACATGGCTTTAGACTACTCCAGTCAGATTTACTGGGTAGAAGTGGGACCAGAAGGATGAGGGACCCTAGATCTCAGGCTGAGAAATCAACTTGAAATTGGGTATCTCACAATTCATTTCCTTTTGCTTTTCTCTGCCTGAGACAGACTTCTGGGCACAGGTTCCTGAAGCTGAAGGTCCTATTTCTGTAACTTCAAACTGGGCTGGTTCCCTTTAGGGTTGTCCTTGCTGGGCCTGAAGTCAAGGCTCCAAAAATGGAGGGCTCCCTTTCCTTGGTGGCATAGAGGAAACTCTGGCCAGGGGACTGGAAGCTGGGGCATGGAAGAAAAGACAGGAGGGGCTTGTTAGTCTTGACCTAGACTTTTCCATCATAACCAGAAACTCAAGGACAGAATCTTCAGCTCTCACCTGGAGCCTGGCCAGTGAACACAGTTCTTCAGGAGTTTGGACTTATGCCAGTCTGGGTGGAGGGGGACCCAGCACAGAGAACCCACCTCCTGCACTGCCCTTGCTGACAGTCCCTGCCCAGACTTGGATATTTGAAATCCCAGGTAGAATCTCTTTATTATATGATATTTTTATTATTATTATTATTATTATTATTATTATTATTATTTTGCAACATTCAAGGGCTTTTCTTCCTGATTTCTTGGGAGGGGAATCAGACTGGCAGTGGAGACCTTACCACTGTGGATACTCAACCTCGGGTTCTCCAAGTCTAGTTTGCAGCATCCCTTCCATTTTCACTGTTCAGTACCCCCACTTCTGACCCTGATGATTCAAACTCTGGGCAAAACACATCCCATACCACCAAACTCAGGTGTCCTGTTTTGCTGTTACCCTCAGGTTGGATTCTGTTCCCACAATTACTTTCTCTCCCACTCCCCTGTTGCAGATTTAGAGTTCCAAGGGGCTACAGAGCAGGCAGTAACAAGGGCCTACCTACGGGTCAACACTTAGAAAGTCCTGGTTTCCCTGACAACATACAACTCTCAGGCCTACTGAGGCTCTTAGCTCACTCCTGACATACCCACCTACCCACCAAAGAGAGCAAAATCTGAGGAAAAGTTCAAGCACCTGGCAGACCACGGAGGGGCTGCTGGCCCAGAAAAGCAGAAAAAGGGGGCATGTGTTTCTCCTTTTCTCAGAGCTGCCACTTCCACGGGGGAGCCTCACCTCAGTTCTTTGCATGCCGCATAAGGGGCTGGCTCTCAACTCCCACATTCTGAGAAGGAAAAGTCTTGCCTAGGGTCTTCATCCAGGCCACACGAGGGAAATCCCAGTCCTGACCTCCAATCACACTTCGGCTTGGAGTAAGGCAAGTAGGGCCCAGGGTAAGCATGGGGAAGCCAAAGATCCACCGCCGCTTCTAACTGGGCCCCCACACCGTCATTGACTTTTTCCGGTATAATCAGGGCCTGCCTGCTGGGATTCAGGCCCACAGACCTGTCCTCACCTCGAAGCTCGCTGCTTCTCACTTTTGTCCACAAGCAAACAGGGAGTTTTGGTTGACAACTTCCCGCATTGGGTTTTGCCCGCTTCAGACAAATCCCTGCCCGCTGGATCGCCAGAAAGACTTACGGGCCCTCTGGGTCAGGCTATGCTGCAGCTGACCACTGCTCGCACAGAAGGGTCCAGTTTAGGCCTCTCTCAGGGGTGGGCAGTATCCCGGCGACCCCCTCCCTCGGGCCTGGGGAAGCCGGCGCCGAAGCTCTACTTACTCGTACCTTTCCTTGGCCTCGGCGGCCCGGTCACGCTGCCGCCGGTTCTTGAACCAGTTGCTGACTTGCGTGGTGGTGAGGCCGGTGGCCTCCGCCAGCTCGCGCTTCTCGCGGGGCGACGGGTAGGGGTTGTGCGCGTACCACTCGCGCAGCACGCTGCGACTCTTCTCCTTGAAGCAGTAGCTGGTCTCCTCGCCGTCCCAGATGGAGCGCGGCAGCGGGAACTTGCGGCGCACGCGGTATTTGCCCACAGCGCCCAGGGGCCGGCCACGCAGCTTCTCCGCCTCGATGTAGTGCGCCTTGAGCCATAGTTGCTGTAGCTTGGCGTGGTTGTGTGGCGAGAACTGGTGGCTCTCCAGGATCTTGTAGAGCTCGCGGAAGTTGCCGCGGTGGAAGGCCACCACGGCCTTGGCCTTGAGCACGCTTTCATTCTTGTGGAGGTGCTCGCAAGCAGGCAGCGACCACAGGAAGCGGCCCAGCCGCTCGATGTTGCCGCCCTGCTGCAGCACCTCGCACACGCACGCCACTTGCTCCTGCGTGAAGCCGAAGGTGGGCAGCATGGACATGGTGCCGGCTGCGCCCCCGCCCGCCCGCGCGCGCCCTCACCGCGCCGCGCGGTCCTGCATGGGCGCCTCCCCGCCAGCCGTCCCGGCCGAGAGGCGGGTGGGGCGGGCCCCCTGGTCGGGCGCTGGCCAGTCGGGAGTCACAGCAGCACGTCCTCGCGTCCGCTGCGGGTCCCGCGCAACTCTGCGTCCCCACCGCCGGCGCGCCTCGTCCGCGCCTTTGCCCAAGCCCGGGGGCTGCCCGGGGCGCCGCTCCGCATGCTCCGCGCCCGCCCGCGGCTCCCTAGCTCGCTTCTCGCCCGCTCTCCCTCCCGTCTAGCTCGCTCGCAGCTTTTTTAATAATATTATTCTAAGCGGGCATGAGGCGCGGCGGCCCGCGCCCTGATTGGTCCGGTTATCTGACCCAGGGGCTGCCCGCGCCAGACAATAGTCGAGTCAAATTATTCGCCATGGAGACGCTGTCAGTCACTGGTAACCCGAGCCCGGGCGGGCCGGGCGGCTCCCCCCGGCAGGCTCCGCTGACAGATCGCCCGGCTCCGCGGAAAAGCGGAGGGCGGCCCGAGACAGGAGCCGGAGGCACTCCGAGAGCCTGGGAGGCGGAGAAGGGCTGTCTGGGGCCGGCTGCGGCGGTGATTGACGGTGCGGACGCCCAAAGAGCAAGGAGGAGGAGGAGGAGGAAAAGGAGGACGCGGGGGCGGCGGGCGGAGTGGGACGCTAGAAGAGAAGGGGAGGTAGGGAGGGAAGAGAGAAGGGAAGGCGGAGGACCGTTTAAGGGGGTTCCTGGCAGGAAGGGGAGGAAGAAGGGTAGAAGGAGCCTCCAGGGGAAAGTTTTGGGCAGCTTTTTGCAAGGGGCGGCGTTGCAGCCTCGCCCAGGCAGTGTTAAGTGCCTCTGTGTTGCACCTGGGTCACCGCATCCATCCCAGAGCCGCTGTTCGCCGGCAGAAACCAGGAGCGGACCATTGGGATGGAGAGTTTGGACCAGCTCAGGCCCCGCTCCAAGACTTGGATTTTCCTGCTGAAAACGCCCCACCCCCACACTAGAAACACTGGACCCGAGTTGTCCTCGAGGGAAAGAGGGAGGGAGCAGGGGAGTGAAGTGGGGAATTTGGCTGTGGCCGCCAGCGGACGCCTGAGAATCAACTTCCCGGAGGATCCCGCCTTTCCTCCCTCTCCTAGCCCGGCGACTGCCGCTCGGACGGTACCGCCCTACTGGGCCTGCTCTGCTCCAGGCCGGGCGGGGACTCAGACTTAACCCCACTGGCCCCGTGGTCCGAGAAACTTCAAGCAGTTCCGTGTGGTTTCTACGGAAGTTGACTCCAGCGGTAGCGGCGACGCAGAGCTGAGGAGCGACTTAGACCCACCGACTACCTGGAGCTGAGGGCAGGAGTTCAAGCGCTGTAGCGCTTCCTGGGTGGAGGCGAGGGGGAAGGAGAGGAGAGAGTGGAGGATCCTCTGAATTGGGACTGGGATGGGGCTCCGCTCAGGCTGCTTCCTGGAGGCTTCAGCCTGGGAACTGGGGCGCTGAGCTCCGGAGTGAGGGACTTAGGGGAATCCTCCTTTTTTTTTCTTTCCCATTTTCAGGGTGTGGTGCTTGTTCTTTGGCAGAAGGACACACGTGGATGAGATGAGAGAACTGGGGTGTGTTTGTGATGGGGTGTTACTGATATTTCTAAGGTTTTGGAAGGCCCCAGGCTTAGCTAGTTCTGCGACTTGGCCTTTCCATTTCGTTTCCCCTCTTCGCTCTCAGCTGTTGCAGGTTGGAACTCCGGTGGACCCCAGTCAGCACAGATCTCTGGCCCTACTCTCAGCCTATGGCTATGGAATCTGAGTCTAGGTCACGTTTCTTGTTTTCCATGGGGGTTATGCTAGAAGCAGTGGAATGGGAGTCCTGAGCCCTGGGTCCCCCTTTGCCTTTGCTTAATGTCTAAGGGCAAGGCATTATTCTTTTAAGTGTTCAGCAGAATTTCCAATTTTTCCCTCTGTTCTAGAATACTGATGATCCTTTGGGGGTGTTGCACACATAAGAGCAGAGTGCCTGGACTGCCCCTAACACAGTTGGTTCTTAGGGGGCTAGCCCCTTATGTTGAGGCCAACAAAGGGCTGTCAAATTAGGCTCCAAGACAGTGCCAGGAAGACAACTCCCTGCAGACAGCCAGTGGCATCTTTGGAGTCTTTATGTGATGCATTCAGGACATCCTATGCAGAATTCTCAGCACAGCCATGAAGAACTTGGGAGACCTTGGGAAAAAAAATTACTACAGACTGCTCTGGAGGTTCAGAGCCCACCTTGCAGACAGCCAACAAAGGCAACCTGTTCTTTCCAAGGCTTCTGCTCAGCCACACAGTTGAAAGGATTCAGTTGGCAGGCTGGTCCCAGTTTTTGGCCATGGTCATTTTATATCTCTACAAGATCAGGCTGGGGCTGGAGGAGAGAACCTTGTTGGGCTTGGGTGATGAAACCAGGCAGTTACTTCCTGCTGTGAGACTGGGCAAGTTTCTGGGTTGCTCTACTTCAGTTATCTCCCATAATTAGAAGAGGCTTGGGTGATCTCTCAATACCTGCTGATTCTGGACCATGGTGGGCTTAAGAATACTAACTTTGAAAAAGCGGGTTATCTCTACAATCTCAGTCCCAGACCTCACCATGAACATGCCCCTGCTTGGACCCTTGGAGCTTCAAGATTGAACTTCCTTCAAGACTGGATCCTGCTCATGTTCAGTGAGGGAAGTTTTCCTGTGCCTTTTTCTGGAGCTTCAGACTCCATGTCCCTCCTGGTGCTGCCCCCTTTGTGGTCTCCACACCCTAAGCCCAACAGGCAGCCTTGTCAGATGACAGCACTCAGCTGAAAAGACAGTGCAGAAGAAATGGTGAACCTGCCACCTTGGGTAATATAGTGTGTGCCATATGAAAAGTCATTACAGATCAAGCACAGAAAACCTGTAGCACCATTATTTGATGTATTTGTGTCCTTTTGCCACTAGTTATCCTCCCTTCCCATGTTTACAGGAAACCAGTTCTAGTAGATCTAGTCCAGAACCTCTTGGCTGCAAGGGCTGCAGGATGCCTGCCCTAAAAAGGCTAGAAGCCGTGCTAGGGTCTCTTCAGTACTTCTTTGCTTGACCTCCTCCCTGACAGTGTTTGCCACAGGACCCAACACTTGGTAGGTGTCTGGGTGAGGGAGGATTCCACAGACGTCAGCCTAACCCTAAGATAAATCTTCTTCTAGCAGTTAACTGCAGCTGCTCTCCAGGCCTGTGGGTACCAGGTGCTTTGGGTCCACCCCAGATCAAAATCTCCAGAATCCCTATTGTCTTCCATCCATCCCCTCAGACACACATCCAAGAGGCTTACGTTAGCCTAGTTTGCTCATAGCAAACTAACAGGAGCAGTTCCATGGCTAGCTAGGGAAGAGAAAACTTTTGTAAACCTGTGGAAATCTGAACTTCATCGAAACACCTCCTTTCACCTCTATGCTGCCCTGGAGGCTCCCTGGGAGGATAGGACTTTCAGGAAAGTAGCAATGAGTGATACCAATGATCTCACACTGAAAGAATGCCTTTGCCCCAACTTTTGGTCAGGGACTGGCTGGGGCCTTTGAGTCTAAGTTGGTGGGAAGTTGGCAGGACAGAGCTGGAAGGCCATGATTGACTAGCCCATTGATCACTCAGACTGACACACTGTGTCTACCATGGGACTTTAGGTTAAAGGGAGAAAGTGCCACAGTTCCCTGAAGGGCTTCCCTCTTTGGATTGGGGCCCTTTCAGAAGGAGTGGGGTGATCTCCAGGCATTTCCAAGGCCATTGGATGGGAAAGTCAACCCAAATCCTTGCTTGTGACTGAGGGGAGAAGAGAAAGAAGTAGGTTCTGGGTGCCAATCAGAAAACCAGAGCATGTGCACATGTATCTCTTTTACTTTTCCAACCCGTGAAACCTACAGAAGCCACCGGGGCTTCCTGCCCTGGCACTGCCCGCTTCAGGTCCTCCTCCCAGCTCCACCCTCACCCCAAGCTCTGAGGGTCTGGGACATCCGGGATCAGGTGGGGGCTCTCTGGAGTCCTGGGGCTGTCACCCTGCCCTCTCTCCCGAACAAGCCCGCCTGCACCTCGGCACCTTCTTGGGCCTGGTCGATGTGTTTCGTTGAAAGTGGGCAAGGCCAGGTGAGCCGAGGTAGGCGCGCAGTTTCCCGCTGCGTCCCCACTGTCCCCCGTACCCCCGGGGATCTGTCCTCTTAGGGAGGACTCAGCGTGGTATTTGCAAAGCCCAGCCCCTCGGTTTTCAGTGTTGCCCAACGCTAGGGTCAAGTAAAGCAGCGGAACTTCTGCTCACAGGAATTCTCGGAACAGCCCCCAGCGGCGCAGAGCTAGGGCAAGGTTGCTAGACTGCGAGCCACCGGTGGCCTCACTTGTGAAAGAGCGCGAATCACGACCTCGCCGGTGCCGCACGTGGCTGGCGTGATCACAGGCCCTGAGCACCAGAGCAGCACAGATCCTAGTCACCTCTATCCCTCTGCCCTTATGTCTTAAGATTGTGACCCTCTCGGCGGCCTGGAGGCCGTTCAAAAGGAATCGGTTTGGAGGCCGCGGCCTCACAGAGGATCTTGCTCAAACGAAAAGAGCGAGCACCGGGGTTTGGGCCCCATGTGGAGACCGGCAAGGTGGCGAAGTGGCCCGGGTGGTACCGGGCTCGGGAGGGATTTAAGGCGGATCCCCAGACTCGGGGCGCCTGGCCATCTTTCTGCGACGACGGGTCGTGCTTGCCATTCGGTCTCAGCCCGCGGTCACCTCTCAGACCTGGTGTGCCTTCTTACCGCGCCGGGTTCCCTCGGGCCCTTCGCCCAGGAGTGGGGGCGCCGGCGCGGCGGGCTGGCATCCGGAGAGCGGGCCAGGCTCGCGGCTTTTGGTCCAGGAAGCGGTGAAGTCGGCCGCCGGGTAGTTTTTCGGCGGGACAGTAGAAGGGCTGTGCGTTCCTGTCCTCTCCGCAGCCGGTTCTGCGTGCGCGCGCCCCCACGCGGCAGACCCCGGGTTCGGTGGGTGGGTGGGGTTGCTCACTTCCCCCCAGGCCTCTAGCCAAGGAGGAAGAGGGACCTGGGAAGGCCTGCGGGCTGCTCCCTCCTCACCCCCCACACCGCCAGCACTGATCCCTGCTTTGCGCTGGCAGAGAAGGCTCGAGAAATGGACACGGACGCGCCCTTGAGCAGCTCTATTGACACTCACACTCCAAGGTGCGATAGGTTGCCAGACAGAGTCCGATCACAAGATTCCTGGGAGACAGACATGGCCTCTGCTCCATAGCCTGTTTTTCCTGGAGCTTCTGAGAGCCAAGGAAATGTTTGAATGGATGCCCAAATGACCAATGGGGCTTGACATTGAATGGATGCCCGAATGACCAATGGGGCTTGACAGCAACAACTGCGAAGAGACCAGGTCAATAGGCGATGGTCCTCTTCCTCCTCTTTTCTCTGGCTCTCTTAGCCTCATTCTTGCCATCCCTTCCTTATAGGGGAAGTCTCAGAGAGCTGAATGCCATTCTCTCACCAGAAGTATTGGGAGCTGGAGTCTCCTTGAGGTCTAGAAAGCTACAGGCTGAATTTGCCGTTCTTCTGAATTCTGGGTCTGCCTATAGCATTACCAGATTCCTATGGGCTGCAGGAAAGTTTTCTCAGAAGAGTTATTCGAATTTTTCTGGAGCTGATGTCTTTATTTGCATTTCCTTAGTTACTTTACAAAAATCCTCCGTGGGCAACGAATGGATCAGGTTTCCTATAAGAAGTAACAGAAGTGACTTTTTTTCCCCTTTCCATTACCTGTGAGAAAGTCTATATGGGAGTAGGGATTCCTGACATGGCACTTCTCTCTAATGCTGTATCTATTTTTATTACCATTAATTACATTATGTCAGACCCACTCATCTGTGACACCCTCTCCCCCTGGCTGGGGACTGTTCTTGGCTGTCTTGATTTTGGTAGTGACCAGGCAAGAGGCCAGTCCCACCTGGCCACTGGAGGCAGCCACACAGGCGTTTCCACAAAGTTCTGTATTTTGAAAGGGCAACTGGAAAAAGCCAACATTGTTCTTAACTTGGCAATCTAATACTTTGTGAATAAAGGCTAAAATCTGGTGGCCATTTCTTATAGAATTTATGCTAATTAATTGATGTGCAGTGCTGTAAGAACAATTGAATGAAGTAGGTAGAAACAAGATGCAGGTATGATGGGGAGAGCAGATAGCTCAGGGAAACCTGTGTATGAAGCTGGTGCAGAAGGACCTAGTCAAAGTCAGTCTCAAGTCTTCTAGTGACTCTTTGGCATTCTAGCTTGTGGTGACAGGTAGGGTTGGCTTTCTTGCAATAGCCACCATTCTATCACAGAGCCCCTGTTAGCTTATACTCAGTGATGGGGAAAGTAGGGCAGGGAGAGCAGAGGTTGAGGGCTTTGGGATCAGATAGGCATGGGTCCTTGATCCAGACCCACCACTTTAGTAAGTTATTTAATTTTGAAACTTTGTTTTGCTCATCTGCAAAATGGAAATAAGAGCCCAATACATAAAAAGCATCCAACAGTTGGTTTTGAATTGAATTCAATTGCTTTAGGGATTAGAGATAAAGCTTATGAAACATCTGATTCATAGTAGATGCTAAATAATGAGGTTATTGTTGCTGGGGATGTGATTGTTTAGAGTTGCATATAATTAGTGTCATATAGTCTTTTCTTATCCCTGGTTTCAGTTTCATCAATCCATGCCTAACTGCTATCTGGAAATACTAAATAGAAAGTTTCAGAAAAAAAAATTAAAAAGAGAGAATCAATTTTATTTATTTTTTTCACCTGTCTTTTTGGTTTTGCTCCACTTAGTTGTGGATGTGGTGCTGGGGTTTGAACCTGGGTCCTCATGCATGCCAGGCAAGTGCTCTACCACTAAGCCACTGCTTGAGCCCCTAATATTTTAAATTGTGTGCCATTCTGAATATCATGATGAAACTTGGATCAGTCTTGCTCTGACCCACCTGGGATATGAATCATCCCTTTGTGTAGCATATCCACACTGTACAGTGCACTCTACTCACCCATTAGTCACTTAGTAGCTGTCTCAGTTATCAGATCAACTGTTGGGACATTGCAGTACTTTTGTCCAAGTACCTGTTATTTCTCATAATAATAGTCCCAAAGCACAAAAGCAGCGATGCTGGTAAGTTTTGTTACAGTGTATTACTATAAGTGCTCTGATATATTAGGTATTGTTGTTAATCACTTACTGTGCTTCTTACTGTTTATAAATTAAATTTTATAGTAGGTAGGTATAGGAAAAAACTGTATATATAAGATATATATAGTGGGTATTATGTATAACTTCAGGCATCTAACTAGGGGTCTTGAGACAAGACTTTTTCTAGTCCCCCCACCCATGCAGATAAGGGGAGGACTAATGCAATTTCAAAAACACCTGACTTAAGTGTCCAAAATAAGATTTAGTTTCCAGGTGACAAGTATTATCAAGGCTCTTTGATATGCCTAGATTGGGGTGAGGCACTACGGGAAATGCTCAGATATATGACTGAAGGCTCCTGGGAGTGAGTGAAAAGAAGAAAGGGTATAACAGGAGACCACATTTATTTTTGTGGTTCACCATTCATAGCAACCTTGGAAAAAATGTGGGCTTCTAAGGCAGCCATTTTGAGGGCATAGCAACAGTTGGACCTTGAGCAAGCAACCTAACCATCAGGAGTCACTTTCTGGGTCTAGGAGAGGAGAGGGCATTCAAAGAAGGTATAGCAAACACCTTGCTCCCAGTGTTTGGGGAAGAGGAAATGAACTAATGTATCAAAAAGGCTAGATCCTTATTCTGAGACAAATGAGAGAACTTCAGCTGCCCAAATGTTTTGGTTTTTCTGATGGTGTTTCCAGAATGTTGGTGTTAGTAGAACAATTATCAGAAAGCAAAAGAGAACTGCATATAAGCATGACATTGCAACCTTATGGGGTTGAGACCAAGCTTTCTCCTGTTGGGTTAGTTTTCAGGATTGAGCACAAGGCAGGTCCCACTGAAAGTCCTGTAGGTGTGTTTGGATTGTGACTGCAACCAAGATAAAATGAAGTGACTCCCCTTCCCTTCTATATCTTCTTCTCAGCAGCCCCCTATGCCTTGAAATGGAGCCAGATGCATCTATTAAAATGAAAAAATAGCTTCCACTAATAGAGTATCTTGCATGCATATAGCAATACAGTAATTTGCAGAGGGTCCCAGTCTTTAAAAGTGGGTATTGTCTAACTTTTATACACAAGGAGAGAGGCTCAGAGAGGTTAACCAAAGTGCGGCAACTGGTACAGAGACTGTGAATGTCAGTCTTTGATGACAAAAGCCATACTATAAGCCATAAACCTTATCACCCTTAGCTCCTTTGTAGTAATGATAATAATAATAGGAAAATTTTATCAAATGTCTATTATGTGTCATGCACCGTGCTGTTTTACGTAATTTCAAATGCCTCTGTGAGTTGGGCATGATTAACAGTTCCATCTCACAGGTGGCGATGCTGAGGCTCAGTGAGCCGCTGTGCCACTGCTAGGTTCTCACACCCAGGCCATTTGGATGTGGAGCTCTGACCACTTCACAGGGCCAGCCTTTCTACCATGTTCCCTTCCTTCCCCTGCAGGTCTTTCCTCTCTCAGCACACAGGTTCCCAGGTACTCCTGGCACCTGTGGTTGAGTTCCTTCAGGAAAATGAGTCTAGGTTCTGGAAAAGGTGATCCCTTGCTCTTCAAGTCTCAGCCTCCAAAGCCCTGAGATTCCCTGAGGTTTGTGAACTTTGGTCCCTGTTTGCCTCTGCTTGGGAGGAGCCACTGTGACCATAGCCAGTGGTACAGCAGCATTCTTAACCCCATGGCTAGCAAAGACTGGCCATGCACATGGCCCTGCCGAGGTGGTGTCCAGAACACCTGGGGGGAACCTGAGGCTCTCAGAGAATCAGTGTCTTTGGCAAGTCGCGGAAATTCACTTATACTTACAGAAGAAACAAAAGAATAAACGTGTTACAAGGACTCAGGGGTAATATGGATTCAAGAATGGGGAAGAGCGCTACTTAAGAGGGACAGAAAAAGTACCTGGGCGTGCGGTTGAGAACGGAGGCAGGCACTTTCCTCCACTCTGGGTGGTACCATGCCCTCCTTTCTCTGCCTCCCTCTGGCATCTTTGTTCTCTCTCTGAAGAAGAGTTTTCCCTGTTTCTATCCCTTTTGTGTCCTTAATGTGTCCTTCTGGTTCTGGCTCTATAAAATCTCTGCCTGATTTTCAATTTTTTTTTTTGAAGAGAGAAGCACAGTGTGTGAGAGAGAGACGGAGAGAATCAATTTTTATTTAGTTTTTCATGTGGCCCTCATTGCTCCAAGGCTTCGCTGTGTATGTGGTGCTGGGATTTGAACTTGCGAACTTGTGCATGCCAGGTTCGCTGGCTGCTGAGCCACTGCTCCAGCCCCCGTTTTTAAATTATTAAGAGAAGGAAAGGGGGAAAGGAAGAGAGAGAAGGAGAAAGGTAGAGAGGAAGCAAGAGAACACTTTACAGGCTCATCTTAGGTGCCTCTCATGCCGGTAAGTGATGTTCAGGTGGGTTGTAGGGACTGTGTGGCCTACCGCCCAATCTGCAGCACAGTGAGCCCAGACGTGGAAGAATGAAGTCTTGTAGGGCTACTGTTCCACTCTGCCATCCAATGTGCCAGTCTGGTGCCTGGTATATAAGAGGCATTAAATATATATTGATTTCCTTCCTTTCCCCTTCTTCTCCACTCCCCAGTGCTGGTCCTTTTCCCATCCATCCATCACAAAGCAGCCAGAGTCACCAATTTAGAGCATGGGTAGGATTGTGATAACATTAGTTTAAATTCCTCTCATGGCACCTGTTACGCTCGCAGTGAAATGTAGACTCCGGTGGGCAGATTTTGCACGCAGGTCCATCACATCTCTCCATGCTGCCCTCTTCTCATTCTGCCACCTGAACAATTTGCAGTTCTGGACACTTCCACCAGTGTGGTCAACGTACACCACCACCTACTTATGTTCCTGGAGGAAAAGCCCAGGCTCCCTGCCTCTTGACCTTGAGCTTGGCTGTGTGACAGGCTTTGACCAATGAAACATGAGTGGATGAGCAGAAGCTTTTAAAGACACTGCAAGTTGCTGCCAGGGCTCGCTCTTCTTTCCCTGCAGTCCACAGGAGCTGTTCCAGCCTATGTCCCAGAACAAAAAGGAAGATGGAGCAGAGGCCCAGCTTGTGGCCGAGTCACGGCTGACCAGCATCCTACATTTAATATGAGTGAGAGATGATGTGTATGGTTGTCAACCTCTGAGATTTGGGGGTTGTTGGTTATGATGGCATCCCTTCATGTGCTGTTCTTTCTCCCTGGAAATGCCTCCATCAATTTCAAATCTCCTGATCTTAGGACTCAGGTCAGATGTTTCCTTCCCTGGAAAATGCTGCTGACCCTCTTCCTCTTCCAGGGTGGTTCTATGACCCTGCTCCAGTTCCCATTTCATCTTCCCATCCTTATCCTCATTACATGTACCTCACAGTGCCATCATCTCTTCATCTCTAATCCATCTTCTATGTGCTCCTTGAAGGCAAGGATTGCCTACTTCTGATTCATCTACCACATAGTAGGTCCTCAAAATATTTGTTGAAGAAAGGATGAATATTATAGTTGGGAATGGAGGCAGTCACTTTCCCCCACACTGGGTGGTAGACTAGAGTTCCTGGGTGCCCATACCAGTTAGGGTTCAATCCTGAGTACACCAGCCCCACCAGAGAGTGCCTGATGTTGCCCCTGTGCCAGGCCCCAGCTGGGGCAATTCTTCAACCCAAAGGCAGTTCCATTCTTTCTTCTGTCTCAAGCCACCACAGCTGAAGGCTTCCTTGGGACTTCTTAAATTAGGACAATGTCTGACGTCCTTCATCTCCAAATTAGTTACTCTGCAGGGCTCCCTCGGGGGCTATTGTGAGGACCAAATGTGACTCCATCCATGTTTGGCAAACAATATCTTTGCAATCTTGTTTTGTCACAATCAAGAAGAACCTTCAGAATGGACGCAAGGGTCATGGCTGGAAGAGGGAGTAGACTGCAGCACCAGCCTTTCCTCCTTAAAGAACGTGTGCGGTAGCTTCTACCTAGAGCACGCGAGGAAACATGCTCAGTTTGCGACTCTGAGCTAATGTTAAACAGCACCCAAAAATGTCACCTGCGCCAGGGCAGGGTGAGGCAGGAGTGGGTGACGTTGACTGTGTTCAGTAAGGCTATAAGGAAATGGAGAGAGCTGGAGTCAGGGCCTAGCAGGTGCCACGGTAAGGCAGGCATCCTCGGAGAGCAGGGTCAGGCTGGAGTCCTCGGCTTCTCCTCGCATGAGGCTCCCTCGTGGGAAGGCTCACATTACACTGCTGTGGTTTGGATGCGGTTTGTCCTATCCAAACTCATGCTGAAATGTGGCCCCTGCTGTGCTGAGAGGTGGTGGGTCCTGTAGGAGGCGCTTGGATGGAGAACTCATGAAGGGGTGAGGGCTGCTTTCCTGTGATTGGCTTCGTTCTCCCTGGAGGGGGTGAGTTCTTGCTCCTTCGGGACCAGATTGACCATTGGAAAGCAGGCTGCTCTTCCTGCTTTGGCTCTTCTCTACGTGCTCTCTCGCCCTTCTGCTTTGCAGTCATGTTATGAAGCAGTGCGAGGTCCTCACCAGAAGCCAGTGACATGTCATGGTGTTGGACTTCACGGCCTCTAGAACCATGAGCCCAAACAAACCTCATTTTTTTTTAATAAATTTCCTAGCTTGAAGGTATTTTGTTATAGCAATGGAAAATGGGCTAAGGCAATGGTAGTCTTAGAAAGACTTTAGAGTCCTGTATATGGAGGGGACCACCCACATGTATGTCTGCATTTCATATAAATAACGTGCACACAGGTAACACCTGTCCCCACAAGCAAGTGTAGATGTACATAAATGCTTTATACTTATAATTGGTAGTAATGATGCATACACATGCAGAAATAATTCCTGAATATTTGGGAACCAGTTCAATTTCAAGGCACCATATGACTCTGGATCACCCCCAAAACAGTCCTTTAAAAGAAACTTTAGTCATTATTTACAGCCATGGCTTTTGGGGGAGGGATACTTAAGTAGTAACAGGGGTAGAAAGTTGAAAATAGAAATGTAAATAAATTCAGTTACTGAGCTTTCCCCCTTCCGAACAGCAAGCATTCTTAATTGGAAAAATTTGTACGCTCAACGCATTATAATCTTTGTGGCTACTGTGGCACGTGGCTGGGGCTGTGGCCATTCATAAGGAATCTGTAGTTTGTACTAGCTTTTTTCTACCCAGAATTTAATCTGAGAAGTTTCTAGAAGGTCATATGTCACCCACATCAACACTGACAATGCTCACCAGTCATTCAATTCAATCTAATCTCACTTTGTTCTAGTCAATAAAATCATACGTCTTTCCCCAATATATGTCCATCTAAGGAGTATTTAAAGTGCTTTTAAGACCCTGGGGTTGATCCCCAGCACCATCAATCAATCAATAAACATATAAAATAAAACAAAACACAGCAAAGTACATATTTAGGGCTAGGGATGTAGCTCAGTGGTAGAGCACTTGCCTAGCATGTATTAGGAGGCCCTGGGCTCAATTCTGTGCCAAAAAAAAAAAAGTGCTTTTTACTCTATGCCCAATTCTGTGTAAGGTGCTGTCAGGGGGAAAAGATCATGGTCAAGAAAACTAACCTCATTATGCAGAAGAAAACAAGATCTGATCTTCCTTCCCCCTCCACTAATCACTGAGACTGGGGCCCAGGATTGGTGGGGGAACACTGTGCCTGGTGGGCAAGGTGAAGAAGTGGTCTTGACTGGGCTGCTCTGGACAACAGTGAGAGTTGTGGAGGGGAGGAGCGAGAGGGACAGGCTGCATTCTGGGTGGGCACCAGGTGGAGGTGGGCCTCTGCAGTGGGGAGAGCAGGAGGAAACTATGCTTTTTCCTGTTTCTCAGCTCAGAGATGAGCAACACCTTGCCTGGTGTTTGCCTATGACCAAGGGTCAAGTGACAGAGGTAATCCTAGAGTCCTCAGTTTAAGAATCAAAGCTCTGAGTCCCAAAGTCAGGGTCTGTATCTGTCTTGTCCATCATGCAAAGTCTCCTAGGCCTGGCTCCGCGCTTGGCATATGGCTTCTCTGCTGTGCTCTCCCCCACAGCCCTCCATGCAGCCTGTGATTTTCAAATCTATTGTGTTACTTTGATGTTTAGAAATTTCCAGTGTTTTCCCACTGCATCTAGCACAGCTCCCAACCATGGTCTCCACGGACTAGCATGATCTCATTCCTGCTCAGCCCTCACACCACACCTGACACTCTGATTGTTATACTCCTGCTGTGCCAGCTTTTTCCTGTTCTTCACATAGGCCAAGTTCCTTTCCTTTGCTATCCCGGACTCTCTCCCCTGTATACTTTTCCTCATAGCATTGGCCTTTCTCTGAAAACACCAAGTTTGTCTGACTTATTGATTGCCTCCCTCCTAAAATAAAAGCTGCACACAGTGGAGACTTATCCTATCCAGTTCATGCAATATTACCAACATCTGGAACAGTGCTTGGCACACAGTAGGTGCTTAATAAATGTTTGTTGAAGAGAAGAATGAATAACAGTGGTGTGGTACACAAGGAAGCCTGTGTACCTCCATTCCATTCCCTAACGGGGTCAAGGGAGAAGCCATGGCTGTCTTGCTGACCTACCTTGGCTGTACCTGGGAAGCCCTCCTAAGGTTTGTATGCTCAAGTGAGAGAGTGAGATTTCTGGGAAAAGTCCAAATGTAAAAAAATATACAGAATCAACAAATGCATGTTTGCTCTAGCCTTGTCATGAGTGGTAAATGTAGTCCTATGGCAGAGGAGTGGCGTTCACATGTAGTCTGAGTACCCATGCCAGAAAGGATGAAGTTAATCCAAAGACCCCATTGGAAATGTGAAGAAAACCGTCTCCCCAAGAAAAAAGTGCATGTGCACTTATACACTCACCAAAGGTGACATTCAATTTCAGGGGTGTGCAGATTGTGGCCCTCCAACCCTGAGCACATCCCTGGATTTGTACTGTGGACTGGCTGGAAGGGCTCCTGGGACTCTGGCAGATACTGGGGGCCTCCCGTTTCCTGGGGAGCTTCCAGCCCCCTGTTGGGTCTAAGACAGGGCTTTCTTCTCCCTTCACAGCACAAGAGAGTGTGGAAGAAACTTCACATTCCCCCCGTCCATCCTGCTGAGCCAAGGCTCCTCTCATCAAGGGCAGACAACACTCTCAGCCTTCAGTCAATCCTGTCCTCCCCGCAGACACCACACATTTCCCCTTTCATGTAATTGTTCATGATTTACTGAATTAAATAATTTCTACCTCTTTGCCCTCATCCATCCTTAACAAACATGGAAATGGTTCAGCATGGCACCAAAGCTCAAAAAAGTTATTTTGTATGTTCTTTTTGCCAGGGTGGGTGTCATACTAAGAGTACGATTGATTTTGATTAGTGATGGAGTTGGGGATACTAAGCTGAGATAACCAGATTGAAGTAAAAGGCAAATATTAGTGCAATGTAGGGTATAGATTATGGATAACTGGTGATCCATGAAAATTTTTTTCAGCAAGATAATATCTTATTAAAGTTGATTATGGCTACATTGCAGGCTTGCAGGGAGGGGCAGGTCTCCAGGTTTCTGGGTCCAGGACCAAACTTTGTCCTGAGTTATTCCTCTCTTTTCTTCCTAAACGTAGTAACCATAATTCTCACTCCCTTCTTTATCCCCCTTTCTCCATTCAATTATTATCCATATATCTATGCATGCATTAGTTATTCATTCACCCATTTATTATCTATCTACTCGTTCCCTTATCCTCTACCTTCTTCCCACCTCCTTCTAATATAAGATCACTCTCTAGGGTAGAAACTTTGTGTTTTCTGCCAAATTCTTGGTTTCCAGCACATTCACTGACACATAACATAACTTTAGTTTAGGAAAAAAATTTTTTTTCAGTGCTGGGAATGAAACCCAGTATTTCACACATGCTATGCAAGTGTTGTACCATTGAGCTACATCCCAGTTCCCTTAATAAATAATTTTGAACAAATTCTCTCATTGAACATCACTTAGCTTTCACACTTTCAACAAAATACTTCTCCAGGAGCACTGAGTCCATTTGGTCCTACTGATTGTTGGAGCCACATCTGGTTATTTATGGGGGTATGTGCAGAATGCACCTTTAGTATCTCAACAGGACCCTGGAGAGTCCCTTTCCCTTTCAGTTTAGCCAAAAACGAACTTCAAGAAAGGAGTCCTGGGTGCTAGTCTAAAGATAAGGTGTGTGGCCTTGGGCATGAGCATTCTCTCCTTATTTCCTTGGCAGAGGGAGGACATGGTTGGACCAGGAGTGCTCCAAGTCTTCAGACTCTGCCAGGCTATGGTTCTAAAACTCTAATCCTTCCATGAACGACAAGTGAAACCATGTTAGAAAACTGCTTGTGTTTCATCAAAAGGGAGTTACCCCAGATTCAGTGATTTAAGGTATGTTTCTTAACAACAGAATCTCTCTAGATGAGCAGACAACTATTATTGAGCCCCAGGATAGGATTCTCTTCTGGTAACCACATTATGAACATATTGCCCCACTCTCATCATCAGGGACCCAGGAATGCCCAGAAAGGGATTTAATTGTTCTGCAACTGAGTTCCTTTTCCTGATTAAGTCACTTAATAAATGACCACATCAAGTGCATTGGGCGAGGTATTTCCTAAGAGGACCTAAATCACTTTTAATTTTGAGGGCTGTGTGTTTTCCTATTGCAGCCTGGAGCCGCTGTGCCCAGCCTGCCATCTGAGAAACATTTCTTCAAGGTGTCAGAAGGATGTGTCATGCATTTGGAATGAGGGCTAAATTAAAAGACCGTGCAACACATAGTTATATAAGTAGTGAGATATTCCGGGCTGTTTCCAGGATAAACTCCCCATTTGGCAGTCTCTTCTGGGCAGAGCTCTGGACACTTGCATGACATTCACTTCTCCTCTTGTGCATTTCTATGCACTAGTGTACATACATGTGCATTTGTGCACACACGCACATTTACACTTGTGGTCAGGAAGGGTAGGATTCCCTGATTGGTGCATCCATTTAGCCACATGAATTGCATTGCTACAGAAGATGCAAGGATTGGTGACTGATAACTCCGTAGCTATATTTTCATGCCTGCTTCTGAGAATCGCCCTGGGGCTCTGTCCTCTTGCCTCTTGAGAAAGAGGCTTGGTGTTGTGGTTTATATATGAGGTGGCCCCCAAAAGCTCATGTGTGAGACGATGCAAGAAAGTGTAGAGGTGAAATGATCGGGTTATGAGAGC
Organism: Aplodontia rufa; assembly: GCA_004027875.1. Classification (NCBI taxonomy): domain Eukaryota; kingdom Metazoa; phylum Chordata; class Mammalia; order Rodentia; family Aplodontiidae; genus Aplodontia; species Aplodontia rufa. The sequence goes on along the minus strand of PVKS010013262.1, from coordinate 8,673 downwards.
CTTAATCTAATTAGTACATGAATCCTCTGATAGGGATTAACTGGGTGGTAAACGTGAACAGGTGGGAGGCGGCTGGAGGAGGTGGGTTGGTGAGGGCTTCACCTTGGTGTTTGTATCTTGTCCATGGTGTGGGGAGCCCTTTTTCTCTGCTTCCTGGTGCTTTTCCTCCACTGTGCACTTCCACCAGGAAGTTTAGCCTCATGTCAGGCCCTGAGGAAAGGAGCCTGCTGTCTGTGGACTGAGACCTCCGAAACTGAGCCCCCAAATAAACTTTTCCTCCTCTGAAATTGTCAACATCAGGTCCTTTGGTTGCAGCGGTGAGAAAGCTGACTAAAATACTTGGGTTCCATGATGAATTCATATAACATATTATATTTCTTACCTCAGAGGGGAGAAGAAACTAAGTGATTTTTTCCAACTGCCTCACTTTTAAGATGAAGAACGAAAATGCAGAGCCCAGAAATTCAGAGCCTGAGCCAGCTCCCAGGTTTCCTGGTTCTTCTGACTCCCGTGTTGGCCAGCTTTCTAAAGCTATAACAACGTACCTGAGAAAAGCAATTTCTTATAAAGAGAAAACATTTATTTTGCCTCACAGTTTTGGAGGTTCCAGTCCACAAGCAGGTGGATCTATTTTTTTAAGGTGGATCTATTTTTTTTTTCTTGAGGACTCTGCTGGAATTTCTATATGGCAATGGCAGCAGGAGAGTGGGTTGGTAAAATGTCATCCCGCATGGTTAGGAAGCAAACCAGGAGGAGGAGGTCTCACAATCTCCCTTGAGGGCAGACCCTCAATGACCTGAGGACTTCCTACCACCCCCACCTTCCAAAGGTTCCCCTACTCTCAACAGTGGCACTCCAGGGACCAGGCCTTTAACCTGGGGAGCTTGTGGGGGACATACAACATCTAAACTATGACAACCACATAAATATCCTTGGCACCAGAAAACAAAGTGGCTGTCCTTGTCATTTTGGCTTTTATTCTGCCTGGAGGATGGGTTGATGGGCACCCCTTCCCTCCCTCGCCTTGCTAGTCTCCCAAAATGTACCTTTTTTCATGAATACCCACTTCTGCTGTCTCTTATGCCTGGAATCTGGGCTGACCCTTTTAATTTTTAGAATTCGTCAGGGGTTAGTAACACCATGTGATTTCTGAGGCTGGTCCTAGAAAGTCTTTTAGCTTCTGCCTTGGACTCTGTCTGAGAAGCCACTATTGTGAGTCTTTCATATTGTAAGGGAGCCCAAGCTAGCCATGTAGTGAGAATGCGTGGAGACTGCCCCCCGTCCCCCATAACCTTCCTTTTCCTACTGTCCCTGCTCAGGTGCCAGACGTGTGCATGAGGAAGCTCTTTTGGGCACCCAGTCCAGTCAAGGCTCAGTGATGGCAGCTCCTGCTATTATCTGCAGAGACTCAAAATGAGAATACCCAGTGAGCCCAGTCAACCCACAGAATCACAAGAAATTGAAATAAATTGCTGTTTGGGGTCTGCTATATTTTGGGTGTGGTTTGTTACACTGTAGTTGGTGCCAGAATGGGCACAGACACTACTCACCATGGTTTCTTCCAGCTGTGCCCTGTCATTAGTCGGGAGCCCACTTCTCCCTTCCCTACTGTCTCCACTTTCTGCTCCCTCATCCCAAAGTTATTCCAGCTCAGATAAGCTCAAAGACAGAGAAGTGAGAGCAGACTGCCTTGGCTTCTGATTTTAACCCAGTGAGGAAACAAGTGCCTGTGGGCAGCTGAAGAGCGCCAGCTGCTCGCGGTGAATTCTGAAGCCAAGAGTGCTGGAGAGGACAGTGACTTTGCTTCTCCATGCCATTAGGAGGTCCTTTCCAAAACCTGCTGGGAAGTTTTAGACATTTTTCTGTCCCTGTTTCTGCTTTTTATCTAGCCCTTGAGGGTTGTTTATTCTGTTCCATTAAAAAATGCCACCCTTTTCTTCCAATTAAACTGTCACTGGGTGGGAAAGTCCAGGGTCAGCCCTTCCAAGATAAATGAAAGTAAAAGAGTTTCGAGGCCAAAATCATTTGAGAACCCTATCCCAGGAATGGGTGAAACCTTGGGAAGAAAGCACCAAAACTCCTGGACTTTGCCCTGACTCAATGACCTACTCCTGAGCTCTGAGGAGTGTTTCCTTGTTCCTTGGTGCTAAGGAAAGTGTCTGTCACCTCTTTGGTTTACAGTAAATATGCGTGGAATGGATGAACAAAAGAATCAGGGACTCACAGTCCACTGTCAGGAGCTCTTCCTCCTGCAGCCCTCTGCTTTCCTTGTCTTCTCTTTACTGTCCTGTAGTCCCCTTGGATCCAGTGAGTTTGTGCAACAACTGCTTTTGGGGACTGCATGAGGATGAGTCTAGGGGAGAGGTCAGAGAGGGCAGCCTTTGGATCTTTGCCCTTAAATCCCAGCCACCCGTGCTATCCTGCTTGGTGTTAGCAGCTGCTCCCACCAGGCAGCAGAGTAGGTGGTCTCCCAGGAGAGAAGAAGGATGTGACCAGCTTGTGGAGGGGGAGATCTCTGTGCAACAAGAGAACTCAGCAGACCACAGTTGCTCTTTCCTACCCTCTGCTGAGAGTATAGAGCCCAATGTTCTAGAAAGAATTCCAGAGTATAGAGGTCCTGCCTCCTCACTGTTGGTGACTCCCCGCCCAGTGTTGGTGAGTTGATTGGGAATTACCGCTTTCATCTCATGTTTGAGAGTTACTGAAGCCTGGCAACCTCACAAGGGGAGGGTTGATCCCCCTCTGCCATTCCTACTGGTTTCCTTGGCTAGAACTCTTCCAGCAGGACAGGATGTGGATCCTGAGAACTGTCTTACCATCTTTCCCGCTGAAACTCAGTGTGCATTGAACTTCAGAAAGAAAACGTCTCACAGAATGGGGAACCAACCATATGAGATGGATGGTTCAGAGAAAGAGACTCATTTCATTCCTGAACACATATCTCAAAGCATGGGGCAAATCTCTCTGTTTCTTAACAGGAATGTCAAACTCCTTTGTCAAATCCATGACTTTGTAAATGTAATTAGAAAATTCTGGATGACAAAAGAAGTAAAACCAAAAAGAGCTACAACTGGAGAGTACAAAGTCCTTAGAGGTCCCCTAATAGACCCATATTTTTTTTCTTAGTTCGACATAGACTTACACATTGGAGGGGATTGTTGTTACATTTTCATGCATACATGAATATTGGCATAGCGAGATAGTAAGTTAAGGTCAATCCTAGACTAAGATCTACCCCGCTTCATCCATTCCCCAAACTCATGTCTCCTCTGTAATCCCACCATACTATAGTTTGAAATGAACTTGTATAATAATTGTTGACATTTCTGAGTTTCTCTGCCTGCCTTTGTACAGCTAGGCTTCTAATGGGAGTTGAGTATTCCCTATTGTATTGATAACCCTCCTTGTCCCTCCCTCCCTTCTCCCCCCACCATCCTAGGTATAGTTCATCCAGCTTATGTGGAGTTTCAACTATGTAGAGTTTATTACTTAAACTCAGCTGACTATCATCCTGCCGTAGGTTTTACACTAGCTTCCACATATGGGAGGAAACATTTGGCCCTTAAGTCTCTGAGTATGGGATATTTCACTCATCATAATTTTTTTCCATTTTCATCCATTTGGCTGCAAAAGGCATGATATTGTTCTCTCTAATAGCAGAGTAGAACTCCATTGTGTATATATACTACAATTTATGAATCCATTCATCCAGTGAGGGGCATCTAGGTTGGTTCCATAGTGTAGCTATTATAAACTGAGCTGCTATAAACATTGATGTAGCTGTGTCTCTGTAGTGTGCTGATTTTGGCTCTTTTGGGAAAATACTCAGGAGTGGGATAGCTGAATGAGCCCATATCTTGGTGAAGAAACCAAGACCAGAGAGGCTGGGATGGGTCCAGTTTATAGTGGGAGGAGTTAGGGCCTGAGCTAGATCAGCTTCTCTTCCCTACCTCTTGCCACTTATGCATCTCTGGAAGTCAATGTAGTTGGGTAACTCTGAAAATAGGTCTTCAGGGGGGTTTGGACATTGTTTTGGGGGTGTTCAACAGTTTGGGATATTCTAAAACACGCAGTTTGGAGCTGCAAAATGGTTTATGATGAAGGTTTCCCTAGGTAGGGAGTGAAGCAGAGCCTTGTCCCAAGGAAGCTGGAGTTGGGGAATTTACTTGTTCTTTGGCCATGACCTTGGGCAGACCTTGTTCAAAGGACAAGATCCTTGGCTTTCAGCAGACTTCTTCTCTGCACTTGGTGAGTGCCTGGTCTTGTGTGAGCTCTGGCACATTGAGGGTGGAAAAGCAGGCATCTAACCAGAGGACGGTAGGGGTTAGACTCAGCAAGGGTCACTGGAAGGAGAGAGCCCAGTGGTGTCATCCTCAGAGGAAGCCCTGAGGTCCAGAGAAAGGACAGGATTGCCCGAAGGTACACAGCTGGGGGTGCAGAGTACTAGATTCTCAGTTTACTGCTTCCCAGTCCAGGGAGGGCCCTCACCTGCTTCGCTTAGCCTGCCCTGACTCCCCCCACAACAATATCCCCTGGTCTGAGCCCTGCTAAATGCCAGATGCAGTGCTAGGCACGTTCATGTACCATTCCTACAACGTTGCCAGGTGAGTCCAGCTTATCCCTATGTGACAAATGAGGGCAGGGGGATGCAGAGATCAGGTCTCTTGCCCTGAGTCATGCAGCAGAGAAAGAATGAAAAGTCCTTGCATCTAGCTCCACACCTGCGGGAAGTGCTTCAGCTCAGGGGCAGGCTGAGAATCCTACTTTTATTTCTCTCTCTGCTACTTAACAACTGGGTTGTACCTTCAAATAAGCCTCCCCAAAGGCTTGCTTCATGGCTTAACATGAAGACAGATGCCAAAGCAGCCGGAGGTCCCTATTTAACATGATAGCAATTTTATTTATCAGTATCTTCATTAACACATTCTCTGAGTATCCAGATTACAAAGTTTACAAGATTCATGTTCTTTTTTTTTTTTAAGAAAAAGAATCAATTTTATTTAGCTTTTCATGTGGCTTTCACTGCTCTGACACATCATTGTGTATATATATGGTGCTGCGTTTTGAACCTGAATCCTTGTGCATGCCAGGCAAAAGCTGTAACTGCTGAGCCACTCCAGCCTGACTTTTCCAGTAAGAGTCACATTCTTAATAGAAACTTGTCAGGAGATTGGAGGAGAAAGTCTATTCATTCATTATCTTTTCTTTCCAAATGGAAATTGACCTTAATTGTGAAATATTAATCTACATATTTTATGCATGATGCACAATTCTCAGCTTTTTAAAGATTTTTTTCAAAAAATTTTTGTGGTACTGGAGATTGAACCCACAGGGGGTTCTACCAGTCCATTTATTTATTTATTTATTTAATTTTGAGACATGGTCTATCTAAGTTGCCTAGGTCAGCCTTGAACTTGCAATCCTCCTGCCTTAGCCTTCCAAGTGCTGGGGTGTGCACTACTGTGCTTAGCTTTGTAACTGTCATTTTTGACACGGAAAAGAAGGAAAGCAGATCTGTGGTTACAAAACTGTTTTTGTTAAAAATAAAACAACCTTTTGATGCTTGGGATTGAACCCAGGGCTTCATGCATGCCAAGCACACACACTCTACTACTGGAGCTAAACTCCCAGCCCCATAATTGCTTTCAATTTAAGTGCATCATTTAATTAGTATTTGCAGAAGCAAAGCATTTCAGGAAATTTACATTACAATCAGTTCAAATGTACAGTGCCATTAATATAGAGACAAGTCCAATAATAAAACATTAGTGACTTCAGGCAAGTGCCGAACAGATGTGTGAACAGGTATGTTGACTTTGGGTTGAGTATAAGATCGTATTAGAAAGTGGACAAGACCCCTCCTCCTGGGCCTCGGCCTCCAACCTCCAATCCTAGGCCCCAGTGTCAGTTCCAGCCCTGAGCTCTTAGCCTGTAGCACCCAGCCCCAGCTCCCGCTCAGACTTCAGCCTCATCCCATGTTGTCGAGCTGGCTCCCTGAAATAGGCCATCAGCAGATATGCTCTCTGTATTTTGATCGATACTCAACGTGCACCTCTGACACTGGTGTTCTTACTTTATTTCCGTCTATCAAAAAGAGTTACTTCTCAGGGCTGAGGAAGTAAGCACCTCTCAAACTGCTTCGAGTGCAAAGTGGTCAGTGGGGTCCCAGGAGACCATGGATTTTGAGATGACAGACCAGGAAGGGTCCAGAGAGATCACTGGCCTCTGTTTTCTTCTTCTTGGCCCTGCTGCCACCTGCCTATAGAAACCTATCCAGCAGTCACCCAGCAGAGCCAGGAAAGAGAACAAACCCTGCACAGGGACTCTTCTGCTGCGACCTTGGGCAAAGGCCACTTTACCCTTTCTAAGCTTCAATTTTTCTATATGTCCAGTGTGGACTTGAGGCAATTAAAAACATGTTGGGCAAATTCTTTGACACTCTTGACATGGAGAAGTAGGATATCCATGTTCTTTACTTTTGAATGGGGGCCAACCTTAGTGACAATAGTGTTTAGTAGAAAGTAACACGGCATGATTTCAGAAACTAGATTAGACAAGGCCACCGGCTTTTGCTTGGTTCTGCTGCGTCACTCACCTTTGTACCCTTGAACTGCTGTGGAGTAACTCAAGGCTGTCATGTCATGAGGAAGCCCAAGCCATGTGGAGAGGCCACATGTAGCTCCAGATGACTCCAGCCTCCAATGGGGACCCCAGGCATTGTGTAGCAGGGCCAGGGTGATGATATCTCCATTTCCTAATTTGCAGGGCTGTTGTGAGGAGCAAATGAAATATGGCACAAAGAGACCTTGTGAAAAACCTCTACAAATATAGCTAATATTTTTAGAGTTATTTTTATTATCATGTTCTGTCCTATATTAGGACTGAATTTTATTAGCCCTATGTTTTCCTGTATAAGGAAAATATTAAAACTTGGAGAAAATAAGGTCTCTGCTCTCAAAGATTCTATTCTAGTTGAAGAGAGAAGACCAAGAGACCAAAAATGCTTCTATACTTTTTATAACAGAAAAAGTATAGAATATGGCTCAGTCAAGTGTGGTTAATTGTCAAAGGTGTTTATTGGAGGAAGAGGGTGGGAAGGGACTAAGAAGGTTTCCTGGAGGATGTGGGACATACACTGAAGGGTGTGGAGGATTTGGGTTGCTAGAGAGCTGGTGAAGAGGGTAAGGGGTGTGGGGACACAAATTGAGCAAAGACACAGACAAGGTGGACTTGTCAAAGAGGAAAAAGGACAGGAACAGAGGAAACCTACCTGTTAATACAGTTCAGGGGCCACACAGGCCTAGCTCATGAGGTCCCAGATACCAGCCAGGAGCCGGATTAGAATTCCTGGTGTTTTCTGAATCCCTCTAAAGAGGAAGATTCCATGGCCCTTCTTGGTCACCTCTTCTTACATCATTGTTGACCTTCTTCAAGGCAGGAAGCAGCTTCTAGGCTCAGTGTCTCTCCTCCTCTAGGATCTTCTTACCTTGTCTCTTCCCAGTGTCCTTGTGTCTGCTTCTGCCCTCTGGCCAAAGCTGAGTGGTCTATATCGAATGTTGTTGTTCAGTGGTCCTGATCAATCAGGGACAATCTGACTTTTTTTTCCCTATGAGTTTGGTAACTTGGAACTACTGAAGATGAGAGTGAGCACCAAGTACCCCAGAGTGAAGGTCCACAAGTCCTGCTGCTCAGGCCCCAGCTGCCCTGTTCCCTTCTTGCCAGGAGGCATCCCCCGCTTGGATTCTGAGATTCCTCTACAAATTCTCCAGTAAGTATGAGCCCCTCTCCTTATCCCTAGTTACTTTCTCACTATTGGTGTCTGGTACTAGGGACAAGAAGAAGCGTAACCAACACCAGCTACCACAGAGCAAGGCTTCGTGGAGAAGCTGCCATCACTCACACCTACTCTGTGAAGGACACCACTCAGGTCATTTTCTCTGACTCTCAATTTCCTTATCAAAATTAGGAAAAGAAGACCATATGTACAGTTTTATTTTTTGGATTTTATGAGAGAACCTATGTTTGGCATATGTTCCATTCTGATAGAACCTATTAGCTGCTGTTACGATTAGAATTTGAGTTTAAAGAATTAGAAGGCTGAGTCGTGAGCGGGCGAGCAGAAGGCTGTCGACTGTGGGAGCGGAGCAATGCCTGAATCAAAGGAACTTGTCTCCTCAGGCTCATCGGGCAGTGATTCCGGCAGTGAAGTTGAGAAAAAGTTGAAGAGGAAGAAGCACGTTGCTCCAGAGAAACCCGTAAAGAAGCAGGAGCCTGGTGAAACTTCAAGAGCGCTGTCATCTCCAAGCAGAGCAGCAGCCGCAGAGGTGATAACATGCTTCAGAGTGCGAAAATGAGGTACGGCAGTGTTCGAGATTTTAAAGGAAAAGTTCTAATTGATATTAGAGAATATTGGATGGATCCAGAAGATGAAATGAAACCAGGAAGAAAAGGTATTTCTTTAAATCCTGAGCAACGGAGCCAGCTGAAGGAACAGATTTCTGACATTGATGATGCAGTAAGGAAACTGTAAAATCTGAGCCATGTACAACCTGTGCTGTTCTAGTTGTTTTAGTCTGTCTTTCTACATTGCCTTTTCTTTTCTAAATGTTGTTTTCCAAGCTATTGTACATTTGGATTGCAGAGTAATTTGTAAGATGAATACTTTTTAAAAAT